>VUQG01023550.1:0-23398 GCA_015106755.1 Etia nguti
AAAAATTCCTTTGTCTATTTTTTATTAATCGCATTCATATTTAATGTAAATTCTCATGATTAGATGACTTTTACTTTTTTATAGTTGAAAAGTGCAAAAATAAAAGCTAACATGGGTGTAATGATACCAGCTGTGTTGTCGTTTTCATCTGTGAGTCACAGAGCAGAGCCTCATCAGTGTGGCCACCTCAACAGTTTACCAATAACACCAAACAACTCATTTTCCTCTGAGCTCTCACACTTTTGATAAGTGTAACAGTTTCCATGAACTGCAGCAGCTGCTTCAAATTAAACAGCCAGGTTCCTCAACCGCTCTCTAGTTGTAGCATCATTTAATTTCAGTTGTTGGCCTGTGGATGGAAGCTGGAACCTGGAGAGATCCCACACAGACATGGATAGAAGATGCAAACTCCACACAGAAAGACTCCAGCTGGCTGATGGATTAAAAAACCTGAAATTGATGTATATAGTTAAATAAATTATAAACAGGTCCAACAATACAATGTGAAGAAAGCATCAAGATTAAATTTCAGGGTTTTATTTATTTTTTTTTATTGATGAAGCTTCAGTGTTGCAGTTTCAGGCTTCATTGCACAAAGTTACAGCTGTTCTTTAAAGGATCCATTCACCCAAATCAAAAAATAACCTACCATGATTATGGACCTTGTCTTTCATGACAATCTCACAGATTGTCTCATTTTCAAGAATTTGTGTTAATCATTATAGTGCTTTCAATGTGGTTATTACTTCAGTGGTTACCTGCATTTGGCTCATTGTGCATATCAATGCTGTGAAGAGGAAGGACGTCTGATTTCCGTCTTCTGACCACATCTTTAAAAACTTCCTTCACCTTTGTAAGTTGAATACTTTATTGATGGGTCTGATTCCTGGATATTACTCCCTGATGTGTTCTATTGTCTCTGAAGTCACACAGACAGACCAGGATTAAAATTAATCATTTTTATTTATTTATATATTTTTTACAATATTTAGTGAGCATATTTCTCAGCAGTAGTGAAAAGTACAACAGTAAACTGGGTTGAGGTTCATCACAGTACTTCTAGTTTTAGTTTACACTGAGCAACCAGTATGTGTTTTACTCTGTCATTGTTCACATGGATTTAATACAGAAATAAAATACACTGCATAACAAAGACCATCACCCAATTTAAGGTTATGCCACAAATGACCTAAATTAACAGTATTGGTAATTACCAAAATCATTTTCTACACTCCTGCAAAGGTTAATCCACCAGTATGAACAAATTCTGTAATCAAAATGATAATATCAATGATAAAATACAATTATTGTTGTTACCCATGAAGTTTCATTTTTACTGTTTTACAAATAAAGGGGGGAAAGTGAATGATATTATTATTTTTGTTTAAGAGGCCAAATTATATTTAGTTGCATTTCTGAACAGAAAAGTTAGTTTTAGTGGTCGAATGTTATGTTTAATTAATTTCTGTCTTTTTAGAGAAATCCAGTGTGTCAGCCCAAACTTCTGTATAAAAAAATGAATTCAGTCACTTTAGCAGCACACCGAACGATGTGTACAAGAGTAAAAACATCCAGAATAATAAGGCCAAAGTTTCAAGCTTCAGCAAACAATGGAAAGTGTCCATGTGTATACAGCCTGTTTAAAACAATGCTGTAAGATCACATGATGCTCAGTGTTTAAGATGTAATTCTTAGTCCATCTTTGGGACTTTGTAGTTTCTATATGACGAGCACACATAACTTTTATTTGTCTGCATATGTTCCTTTGACCATATGACCACATGCCATCAAGATCAATGTAAAGTGATTATGAAAAGAAAAGAAAAATAAGATTAAACTTTTTCTGCATTATAGTGCTTAATGAAACAACTTAAAAATCCAATAATCTCAACAATCAAACAGGAGAAATTTTTAATACTCCTGATTCAGTGTGTCTGATATTTCTCTGCCCTCTAGTGGTGAAACTTTAGTGTTACAGTTCCAGGTTCTATCTGAGCGCTCTCTCAACTGTACAGAGTCCGTTCATCCTAAATAAAGAAAAAAGTAAATATGGAGAGTAAATACTGAACTATTTGAATATTTTTGATTCACACCAGTACAGCATCAGTGGTGTTAAGGTAGTTTTATGTGTCACCTGCAGTGAAAGGGGCACTAGTTCACTGATTCCACTTGTTTTGGAATTTATTGTTTTGTTCAAATTAAAGCTAAATTGGCTAAATTGTATTTTGCTTTGTATGTAAGTGAAAGAGCAGAGCTGCATCAATGTGGCAGACTGTTAAAACAAGAAATAGTAAGAAATAGTCCACATGTCAGCTGACCATAGGTGACACCCCAGAGAGGGAATGGCCACATTAATATTCTTTGTGTAAAACACATGTGTATGGGACAGTTTTCATTACTATATGTATTTACTTTCATTTTTTTAAAAATAGAAATCCATATAAAAGGGAGTCATTTTATGTTGGAAAAAAGTGGGGGCGGAACGTTGGTGGTTGCTCCAGGGTTTTGGGGTGCAGTAAGTGGAGCCCACCTTCCGCTGCTTCCTCAGACACGTTCTGGAGGAAAACAGTTACGCGTCGTGTCTTCCTTACTCCGCTCTTCACCTGCTTTTACCGGTCAGTAAATGGAGTTGGACCGAAAATGGTGTTTATTGTTACCGCGGTTTCCCACGTTAATGTAAATGAGAGAGTTTAAGGCGGTCCGCCTGAGTTATTTATATGTAAACACGGGAGAAACCAGAGGAATGTCCCGCGCGGCCGCATCGCGAGCCCCGCCCGTTAGGTGAAGCGCTCGCGAAGGAGAGTCGGTGCGCTCCGGTACTCTTTGAAAACTTGTTGTAACTCTCCAATTAAAACATTTCTGTTGAGATGTGAATGTTTACAGTTATGTTTAAAGTGACTGAGTTGGTTTGCTGGAGTAACACAAGCACTCTGAGTAATCCTGTGTAATCAACAGATGTAAGTGAAAGGGTTGATTCAACATGCTGGGTTTCATGTTACACTGAATAGTGATTTTGCCAGTAAATTACTGAAGGAAACAAACGTGATGTATTTACAGATACTGTTATTGAATATAACTGCTTAGCCAGTAAGACACTGCAGAAGACAACGTGCTGTATTTACTGATATGGGTAAGGAATGTAACTGTTATGAAAAGAAAGGTGTTAATTAGAGAAACTATACCAGTTTAAAGAGAGCATATTTCACTGAGGTTGTGAAATAAGTAAATGCAATTGATGTGAACAAGGAACCAGCTGAATTGTATATTGAAAGCTCATGTTTAGTGTTTATATAGCATTTATTTGTGTGAAATAAATCAGACTCAGACACGTTCTGGAGGAAAAGCTGTATTTAAGTTCACCTTTTGTTTCCGTGAGTCTGCATTTTGGGTCCATCATACCTGCACACAGCCTTACCATGAGAGAGTCTGGAAACTGTGGAGAGTCTGGGACCGTCACAACTGTTCAGATCGTTTTGAAACGGTTCGTATTGCCTGTAAATAAACACACTGTATCTTGACTTGGAGCCCTGTGTGCAGGCGCACCTCCAGAATGTTTTCATATGGGGACCACTAAAAATATTGGGGTGGCATATCAGAAAAATAATTTCCAGTTTTATTATGCTGTTGTTAAATAGTTTACATAAAAAAATATGACAACAAAGAGAAAGAAAATAATTATATGCCTAGTTAATTTTCTGCTATTAAAGTTGATATCACTAAAAATAGTTACATATGAAAACAAAATAAGATTTTGAAATCCATAATAATCTGTTTTAATCTATTGATTAATTAACTGGAAGTCCCAACCATTGCTTTAATGGTTCTCAGTAGAGCTGAGCAGAAGCAGCTTAAGATTCACTCTCCCAGAATGGAGTACCATTCAAGAGCAACTTCAAGAGCAAACTTGTTCAGGAAAGACAAATAAGCATTAGATCATGTAAGAGTGTGCGATGCACCAGGGATCTGTCCAGGGATTGGCACCAGCTTTTGGGTATGGGCAAGTGCCCCTCTGCCCTCTTGAACAGCTAAAAGTTTATAATACTTCAGTACATCACTTGTCACACTTTAATATTATAAAATATAGATGGATGAGTTCACTGAATTATAGGTAATTTTTTTAAAAATAATATTGACCCTTAACAGGTGTAAAATTAACTTCATGATTTCCAGTAACAAAAATACCAAATGTAGCATATTTTGATGTTGAGAGTGCAGTGACCCCTACACAAAGGTCAAAGGTCCTCTAGTAAAGTACTTTAGAGGTTATGATCTTCCAGTTAAAATTTATAATTAATCATTCTGACTCTGATGTAAATACAGTTATCCTACTACCCTGATGTCTCGCACTTGCAAGTTAGACACAGTAGATGGCGTCACTGAGCTAAAAATGTCATAAATGCATTTTGTGAATTTTTTTTTGCTATTTGCATCCAGTTCAAAGATTGACTTCTTTTTGACTGGTGATTATGAAAGATAAAATAAACCAGTGACAGGCTGATCAGTTCTCTGACAGCCCAGCAGGCAGACTTCAGCATTCTCAAAACTGTGACAGGAAATTGATTTGATTTTCCTGTATGTAAAGAAGTATAAGTACTTTTACTAAATATGTCACAAAAGTAACATATCTAATAGTATGATTTATTTATAAAAGTGTCTCTTTTAGTCATCTACTTTTCTACAGTTATTGAAATTGTAAGCCTGAGTACCATGAATAAAATACTCATTTTAAATTCAGTGATAACAAACATAATGAAAAATAAATAAATGCCATTAGAAAGGTATCTGATATAAATATGTATATTATTTGTCCGACAGCTGTCAGGTAGCAGAGAACTTTCACTATTCTGTCCATATTTACTTAACAACACCAATCACAGACAGCTGTCATCTGAAGTGACAGGATGGTGTCACAGGCAAACGGTGAGGTCAGAGAGACAGAGTTTTATATCTCAGGTTGCTTCATGTCTTTTACGAGGTCGACATGTTGAATACATGTCAGTAACCTGATGAAAGAGTGGCTCACATTTGTCCTCTTTCCTCCAGTCATCTCATTCTCCACCATCACCGAGGTGACCTGCAAACAGCATCCCAGCTGTGTGCATATGTGAGGAATGTATTTCTAGAGGAGGCCGATATTTGCCACACAGTAACGTAAATATCACTCTGCAGCAACTCTTAACTCAGTAAAGATGCTCTGACTTCTTCTTCTATTCATCCTGGTGTGCGCATGTGAGTGCTGACAGGTTAAACATGCTAAATGAAGGCTTTATGTTCACATTTTAAGGGTGTTTAAATACTTGAGTGGCTTTAGGCATTGTGGCTTATTATCTGGTAATTATTTGCTTTTTAATCTCCTCTCTGTGGAGGCGGCGGGTCTCAGGTCAAGGCAGCCAATCAGTTAGAGGTGTGGCAGTGGTGTCAGTCTTTACTCAGCTGCGTATGCTCCTCCTACGCTCCTACACACACAAAACCCATCTTTGTTGTCATAAAGTGCAAGGTTAAAGGCGGCAGCACTTGTTGCAAGTCTGTGGTTGTAATTAGTGTGCTGGAATTATGAATGATGATAATAGAGCTCCATATATCAACAGCGCTGTCAGGCACCTCGGGCCAAAACACAGACACATGCAGGAAAACAACCGGGACTGACCCAGATCTTTAGCAGCTGCTGAAGACTGATAGTTGACAGTAATGTGGAACTAATGTCCATCTGTTGCAGCTACACAATATCAGTGTCAACTGGGCTCATTACTATATCAAATAATATAGTAATTATTATATTGCACTAATTATTTATAATAAGGTCTGGACTTGGATGAGTGACGAAACGTTTCTTCCACAAAACGCTACGTCCAGATGAACAGAATCAACTTTTGGAGGTTTTATTCATATAGCGCAATATCACAATAACAGTTGCTTTATATTGTAAGGTGAAGACCCTACAATAATATAAAGAAAACAGAGAAAACCCCAACAATCATATGACCCCCTATGAGCAAGCACTTTGGTGAAAGTGGGAAGGAAAAACTCCCTTTTAACAGGAAGAAACCTCCAGCAGAACAAGGCTCAGGGAGAGACAGTTATCTGCTGTGACCAGTTACAGTTAGGGAAGAAAGACAGGACAAACACACTGTGGAAGACAGCTAGAGATTAATATAGTAATTAAAATTAATATTAAAATAGTATTAATAGTATAAATTAATTAATAGTATAAAATAGTAAATTAGTATTAAAATAGTAATTAATAATCAAATGCAGAGATATATAAACAGATGTGACTGAAGGTGATTGAAGAAGAGACAATGAATGCATCATGGGAGGACTCAGGGTCACCTGATCCACGCTAACTATTCTCAGCCTGTGGCATTTATTGTGTTGACAAAACTATCAAACTAAATGGCGCAGAATACAAAACTGTAGGCACACAGGAAGTGTGCAGGTGCTCAGGATCAGGATCACACTTTGATCACAAACACACATTTTCCCAAACACATTGCTAAGACAGACAAATATAAGATGATGTAATTGTCATGTGAGAACAAGACAGTTACTTCACTGGTTTTATTATAAAGTGCATTAAAGTGCCTAATTTAATACTTGGTGCTGCTTTTGCCTTCAAATGTGTGGTCTGTGTTGTTGTTTGGATCTTTTTTAAGTCCAAAAAACAATTTTAAAAGCACAAAACAATTTTATTTGTATATTGTGCTGTCATTTCCTGTCTAAGTTTAAATTTTAATATCCATGTTCATATACTAAAAGGTACAATTTGTTAGTACAAAAAGTAAAAAGCCTTTATATAACCTTTCACTTAGACCTGCATGGAGTAAATGCCTCTTGCACGCATGTAACTCATCTTGCCACAGCCACATCACAAATATAAGTCAGAGAGAAGTCGGGGAGGGGTTGTTGAATCAGTTTGTGGTCTACTGTGTGTCTGTATCATTACAACAAAGTGATCTCACAGGCAGCTGAAACTGAACATCTCATATTCTCATCTCATAGTCTTTCAGAAACATGCAGCTGCTGCTCGAGGCCTGAGAGTGTATCAGCAGCACGAGAGAGTAGAAGTCAAACTACATCCAGCAGGACACTCAGTGCTCCTACTCTGTCATGGAGATGATGCAACTATTGTGGTTACAGACTTTGCTGCTAAATGGCCCTTACAGTATCAAAAGTATTATTTATTCAACATAAAACCTTCATTAAAAAAATCGAGTTGCAAAGTATGAAAGGCCTGAAAGGAAAGGCATTTTAAAAATGTATTTATTTATGGCAGTGTAATCCACGGGAATGGAAGCTGTGAGCTACTGGGAGATAGGAAAATAAATTACCTTTCCTTTTAATGCAAATAACTACAAGTAAGTGTTCACTTTTAATAAACCATCCATTAACAAAACACACAATCAACAGCCTGAGATATCTTGAAAAAACAAGAGCAATTTAAACAAAACATCTTATTATATGTGAATTTCATCCACGCTGGATCTGTCTTTGGACCTAAACAAAACTATTATTTTTTCTTTACAATGGAATTAAAATTTTAAAAAATCTATAGAGATTAAGAAATACTTTTAAATTTTCTACATTTCCATGCTTGTGTAGTAATGCTGGTAATGTTGAATCTTATTGAAACTGAAACTTGTACTAATGTTGCAGCAGTTTTCACACTCAAAGCTGGCCTTGCTGGACACTTTGTGTGGACCACTTCTGGCCCGCTGGCCATATGTTTATTCTATGCCATAATACAACAGACCCTAACAGCTGCTTTAAACGGGAACAAAACATGATACTTTAGTGTACATATCATGACTGTGTGAGGATCCCTGCGTCTGTTCCCTGTTTTCAGATTTTTGGAGGTTTGAAGGTTGATGTGTTATTGTTTGGTCTTTGAGATTTATGTTCTTCATTTATTTCTACTTCTTAGTTACTTGTTCTTTTGGTCAGTGCTGTTTCGTGTCCTGGTTATCTTGGTCTTGTCTGTGTGGTGTCTCTCTCTCTCTCTTTGCCCCTCGCTCTCCCTCTTGCTGTGTTTAGTCGGTCTCGTCTCAGTGTTCACCTGTCTCGTTAGTCAGATTATGTCTTGCCGTGTTTCCCAGGTGTCTCCTCTCTGCCTGATTCCCTCATGTGTTTATATTGTGTCAGTCTCTCTTTGTCCCTTGTCAGAGCATCTGTTCTTCTACCCCTGTGTCACTCATGTTCTGTGGTTTCCTGTTTAGTTTTATTTTGTGTTATGCCTGATCAGCCAGACTAAAGAGCTCGTTTTCAGTTCAAACCTCCGTGTCTGCACTCAGGTCCTTATCACACTCACGACACAACAGACTGGCTCACTTTTCAAGACTAGAGAGGAAATGTATTTTTGGTGTCTTATCACATTTATTCATTACTTCATATCTGTGCTTTTTACTTCCTTCAGTGTCACAATACCAGTAATTTTCTGAGAACTGACAGGCCGTGTCCTAATTGTTGGATAGTTGGATAGAATAGTTATCTAACTACCGATCTCCATCTTCTGATCTGCATGTAGGTGGTCTGCTTCTTCATTAGATATCTTGTTCACTGATATAAATCCTTTTCCTTCAGGGAGTACTTAGATTACACATTCCTGTTCCAGTCCTCTATCTTTTCCTTAATCACGTCATGTGCATCTGGCTGCCTAAGCCCAGCATATAATGCTAATCAACCACTGATGACTTCATGTGTTGAATCATAACATCAAATTACAGGACAAGAGCAACACAAGCGTGCAAGTGAAGCAAACATGCTCTGAAACAAAAAACAAGGCTTATGTAGATGCCTTGGGATTCATGCTTTGTCGTCTGTCATTATGAAAGATAGTAGTTATGCAGTTGTGCTTGAATCAGCAGTAAACAATGGTGTTCTGCCTTGTGCTGGAGGAATCTTAATTACCCTTGGTTGGGAAAATGTCTACGAGACTTCACGAGTCAGCTGACCAGCCAGCAGTACCTTACAAACATGAGGAAAATATGTAAGAGAAGAAGCTTTTTCAGATCCTATCAGTGGTAAGGTTTGCATTTTTAGGGTACACGTTTAGCTTATGAACATGATTAAGGTTTAAAAAAACATGCTGTGGTGACAGATAATGAAAGAAAATAAATTATGCAACTGCTGTGGTTAGTCTTCTGCATGTTCCCTGGGTGGATCGAAGAGAAAGGCAGTCTTTGTGTTGTTATATTAAGCCACTAATCTGTGGAGTCAACAAACGGAGGGTTTCTCTGCCCCTGCAGTTCTGTGGCAGCAGTCCTGTTCTGGGTGATGGCTGCCATGGGACTGCTCATGAATGTCTTTGTGGTTGCCTCTAATTCTCTGCTTCCCAGTCTCAAGCCAGCGGGTGTGCATGTGCATGTTTGTCTGTTTTTACTTCTACAACTATCTATGTGAGGACCAGTTTGAGTTTTAGACCTTCTGATAAAACTTCAAAGGGTAGTTTGAGCATTAAGACTTAGTCAGGTGAAGAACTAATAATAAATAGTAAATAAATTGTTTCTGATATAGTGCTTTTCTACTCTTTGATCACTCAAAGAACTTTATTCAACATATCACTCTCACCCCTTCACACTTTTTTTTTTTGTTTAAGTGCTTCTAACATTCACACACGTTCACACTTAAACAAACGGATCAGGAGCAACTCAGGGTTCAGTATCTTACTTTCGAGTAGCAGATGAACTGCTCTATCCCCTGAGCTACAGCCTACCCCAACTGGGTTCAGGTTAGAAAAAGGCTAGCATTAGACAGTTGGGGGAAGTCCACATATTCAGGGGTATTTTTTTTTTTTGAAAAAGGTTGCAATATAACCCTAAACATACATAAGTGTTGGCCAACCAAAAGCCTATAAGCAACATTACAACACACAGTCTGATGTCACAAAAGAAGATAAAGGCACATTTTTGAAAATGTTTGAAAATTCAGGTGGCAAATGGAAGTTTTTCAAAGTAATGGCTCCAGATAAACAAACATAAATTTTGTCATTTGTATCCATTTTTGAAAGATAGTTTCAGTTTTCTGCTGTATTATATTCACACATAAAGGCAGAAACACAGTTCCTGAACACTGACGTTTTTTAAATGGTTAAGTTTTCAATGACCTGCATGCTGTAGACATGTTGACCAAAGTTCAAAATACATAGAAAAATTAAGTTAACTGCCTTAACTCTAAGATATATATGACATGATGAAAGTTGTCATAGTGGCGACGTCCATACATGATGTTTCTGTCCATGACTATCCAACAATACATACTTTCTTCTGTGCTTCTCCAGTTACACCTGGGAAGTACCCGACTCCGTAGCTGCTAAATTCTCCACTGCATTTGTAAGTTCATCTTTTACTTTATCTGCCTTTTCAGTGCTGTGTACGTAGTGTACAGTAGTTTTCTAGACCTTTTTTGCTGTTGCTATTGTTGGGGTGGGAGTGGTATCTGTACACTTTTCATATACAAGGTATCTTGTTAATGTTTTTATTTTTGCTGCTTTAAAATATTTGTAACGACCAGTTCCTGTAAAGAGCTTTGTTGACAGTTAAACAGGTTTTTAAACACACATATATATATTTCTCCTTAAATTAAAAAAAGAGAACAAAACTACAATAACTGTCTCTACAATGAATGAGCCCTTTGTGCTGTTTTTATGGAAACTCATTTTTTACGTGTGTTAAATATCCAGCCCAGCTCCATTCTTCCTTGTTTCCGTTTTTACCCCTATATCACTCCACCAAACCTTATCCCTCTCTAAATCTAAACCCTAAAACCATTTTAAACGGCACTGTGACGTCTTGTGGTTGATTGTTCAAAGAGTTTGCCAGTTGGGTTTTCAGTCGGAGGAGAATTTTTGCGGTTGACCAACTGGTGGTTTCCACAGGGAAAACATTTTCATATTAACTGATAGAAATTCTCAATAAGTGGAACGCACTGTATTTTGATTTTCTTGTATAGTTTGTGTGTGTGTGAGAGAGTACATTCATGCACAAAGGAGATGCATGGTATATGAAACTATATGCAGATCTGGATTAGGCCACCCACTCAGAAACTGTGGACTGGGTTGTTCCCAGGGCTCTTACACAGCAGGCCAAACGTATCTGGGCCAATTTGGACAGCTCCATCATGACCTGGGAACACTGTGTACCTGCACTAAAGTGTTTTCTCAAGCTGTTTTTCTCAAGTTCTAACACTGGCTTACTGACTTCATCAAAAATACTTAATTTACTTAGCACAGAAAACTCACATTGGCACCTTGTTTATTTTCAGCCCCACATTGCTTTGTAGTCATGCATTTTTCAACATGGAGCTGCAGCTGCAGCTGCTCTGCTAGAGTTGCTGTTCTTTTCTCCCCCTTACTGCACAATACATGTCCTTTAAACTGCATTAAGTATGTAATGTAAGCCTTGTGTGAGTGGGACACAAAGCAGCCTCTAAGTAGCAGGAGTACATGAGAGTGAAAGATATACATCAGCAGAATCAAAGGCTATTCATTAGCATTAGACATTTTGACAATACTGTATATACATGTTATCCTCAAAGTTGATGTTCCAGAAGCAGGAAAAATGAGCAAGTGTAATGATTTGAGTGAGTTTGACAAGGGCCAAATTGTGATTGCTAGACGACTGGGTCAGAACTATCTATCAAAAGTGGTCCAAGGAAGGAACCAGCTACAGGTTTATGGGAGGCCAAGGCTCAGTGATGCATGCGGGGAGTTAAGGTTGCCCTGTGCTAATGCTGTGGCCAGTTTATGCTGGTTCTGATAGTAAGGTGTCAGAAAACACCGTGCATTGCAGTTTGTTGTGTATGGGGCTGCATAGCTGCAGACCAGTCAGGATGCCCATGGTGACCCCTCTACACTGCCAAAAGATCCAACAATGGGCATATGATCATCAGAACTGGACCATGGATCAACAAAAGAAGGTGGCTGGTCTGATGAATCAGTTTTTTTTTTTTTTTTACATCATGTGGATGGGTGGGTACGTGTGCATTCTTACCTGGGGAACACCTGGCACCAAGATGCACTAAGGGAAGCACACTGAAAACTTTAAACAACAGTTAAAGTTGTTAAAGTGTATAAATTAAAATAAGAATTTAAACTCATGTGACAGTTAAGGGCAGCTGAAATAGCCTGTACCGCATGCAATTTATGAACTATAGCAAGCTATGATTGCTTGAAGTGCAACTTAGAGACTGCATCTCTTTAAGTCACGGCAAAAATTTCTAACCAGGTTTTGCACTCATCGCTGCTCTCTGTATCACAAAGTGCTGACTTCCATCCGAGGATACCCATCCCATCGGAGCTGTTGGTGTTGTATTTAAATGCACCATACAAGTATAATTTCTCACTGTGCAGGTTCAGGTGAAGGGGGTATTTTAACTCAAACAACAATACATTCTTAAAGCTAGTGCTGTAGGATTCAAGCCTAAATCTAATCAAGCAGCAAGTGAAAGGAAACGTGCAAAAAAGTGATGCTCTCAGACTGAGCATGGCAATCTCGGGCCTTCCTCAAACACAGGTCTACTTGTTGCACACTAATAGAAGGGGCATTATCTTTCTGCATCTAATTTTTGTCACGAACATTACAACAAGGTATCAGTGGCAAAGGACACCTCAGGCATGTTTCTGCAACTCTGATGGCATCAGACAGAAACAATTAGAAGAACAGGAATAGACTATTTCCAAACTAATCCAGTTTAAACCCCCTTTTGAAGAGTTTCATTACCTGATTTTTCTTTTGATGAGTATTTGTAATTTGATGTTTATATGGCTTTATATATTCATTGTATACCAAGATCCCATTAATATGGGATATAGCACTGACACAGACGCATTAGTGTTTTAACTACTTTTCTGCATGGGAACCCAAGTGTCTGCTTAACCCATTTCCTTCTGAGTCACTGGAGCCATTAGTGTTATGTGAGGATCACCTACTACCACCCTCTCTGATTTGTAAGTGCGTGTGTGTGTCTTTGCCGCACAGGGAAATCATTCTAACTTCCATCCATTTCCCAGGAAATTGCTATCTGCCCTGTCAGCTTTCCAACAAAGAGCTGGTCGTTCACACCAAAGTTTTGCCTCAAGCTCTTAGGACTGAGGTGTGGTCAAGCCCATCGCTCCTCACCTCCCTTCACCTCAGGTGACAATTGAACCATGCAGTGCAAAAACCCACCTGAGCCTTTTGGGTATATGTCATTGACCACCACGTTGCTGACAGGGGAAGGTCTCCCTCAGGTCATGCCAAATTTATGATCTTCCCTGAACAAAAACCTTGAAAAAAGTAATAAACAGAGAGACAAAGAGACAAATTGCAACAATGAGTTATGCAGAGCTGAGGTATGCAACTGTATCTGGGTATTAGTGTCGTCTCCGTTTCTCTCCTTTCTTCTCCCCCGACACACCTCACAGCAGAGACCACCAAAGCTCCTTTCATCTTTGGGAGCAACGTCTAACTTTGACAAGTTCACTTAAGCCTCATACCGAGTCGAGCGAGGATCCATTAAACGTGGGAGCTGGAGAGGGATGAAAGATGTTTGCAGAGGGGAGGAAGGTGGGAGGGCAAACATGGTTGAAAACACAGGACTTGGCAGGATGTTACTTTCTCTGAGCTGTTTTGTCAACAGGTGAAGATGTAATTGCACACTTGACTTGTATTGTTCTTGTCACAGTCTTCTCCCGGCTCCACGGCCACTGTGTGGAGAGGAAATTTTAGAGAGAAAAGAAAAGGAGGCTGTCAGGGCTAGCGATTGTGTGTTGATGTGAAAACATTTTCCCCTGTCAATTTGAATTGTTTCTGTGACACATTTCTAACAAACTTGTACAATTCCTAATGTTTGACCAAGTGTGAAAAAGACTAAGCGAGACTCTTTTCATTTGCCCAACACCCACTTCTTTTAAAACAGAGCCACAGAGCAACTGGATGCTATTAAATGTACTAGAGTGGGCAATCTCAATCCCCAGGATAACTGGAGTTAAATTCACCTTAATATTGCATAAAATAATGCTGATAAGTTCATGTGGATTTTTTTGACATTTTAGTCATACCTCTCTGTGCTCTGGCAGCTGATTGTGCTGATCAGTCTTGTCCTTACGTCACACAGCTACGTCTTTGCTAGTAGGCTGGATGAAAAAGTCTGTACACCCAACCCTAGAGCAGGAAAACACAAATTCAGAGAAGGGAGCATCAAACTTGCATTTGTCAGTCTTGCGAACCACCAGTGCACCTGAATCAAACACCTCCTCTACACTGTTGTTCTTTATAAAGTACTTGCAGTTACTGCATTATGGTTAGCTTCCTTTTCAGTGCAGCTAGCCAGCGACAAAAAACGACTTGTCGCTGAGACCACACAGACTATTTTTTTTGTTTTAGTTTGGCTATTTTCCATTAGGCTACCATTACTAAGTTCTGTCAAACGATTATAAGCAACCAGGTATTTATGGTTGAGATAAAAAGCTTTTGGAAGGAAGGAATGAATGTGAAGGATGAGAGGATATCTGTAGATATAGGCAATATAATTGAGCTATAGAGGCTAGGACAGCAACCACTGTCTTGGAAACTGTTGAGTTGTACATGTGTGAGAATATGATTTTCTTCTTTAACTAATTTTGCCACTTTGACCAAAGCCAAACCTTTTTCTGGTCAAACAGACTATAAAAAAGGATGATTTCCTGAGCTAAATTGGTAAATGGCAAAAAAAAAGTGTTAGTTCTTATCCAGAGGAAAACCTTTAATAAGCCTTACCGACATGTGTCATTGTCTTTGAGAGTGATCAGAATTGTGAATTTCACAGCCTCCTGCAGTTAAATGCTTTAGGACACTTGTAACAGCCATTCTCCAGCTCATAGCTGTAGTAAAATTTCCTGTGTGTTACCCTCCTTTTATTGGTTTATTTCTGCACCTGCAGGCCAACCTGCCACCTTCATGTGCAGAGAAGGAATGGAGAGGAGAGCACAGAAAGGAGTCTCTCATATGGCTCTGATCCCAGGTTCACATCTGTGCAGGACTTACTCTGCCAGAAATGGTAGCGTCTGAATGCACAACAAGTCATAACCCAGCATAATCATACTTCACTCACATAATCTGCTGGAAATCCCAGCAAAGCCCTTCATATAATAACCTGTCATCTTCGCAGAATTATCTTCTGCTGTCTTTGTTTTTCTTTGCTAAACCCCTTCATTGTTCATTTATCTGTAGTACTTCGGATTTCCTTTAGCTAAAATACATGTGTTTCTACTCTGCAGGAGAACAGGTTCCAACAAAAAAATCACATTTTTAAAAGAGGTCATAAATTGCAGGTCAGCTATTGTCATTTCACACATTAATAGTTGGAGAACTGAAAGACTGTGGGGAAAAAAAAAATCACCTCTGGCTGCTTTTTAGGTTGAACGTTGGCTAAAATTTAGCTATGTGTTATGCAGTTAGATATACATAGCTGCCAATAACTGCCAAATTTATCTCAAGTAGTCGGTCATAATTAACGACTCCTATCACAACCATCATATCCTCTTGGTGGGGAGGACTGTGTGTTTATTTTTCACTTTATGTAACCGATAACACCACCTGCCTAGTGGATTCACAGCCAAAAATACATTATGGAGCAGTAAAAAGCACAGTTTCTTCCTTTGAGATACTGGTATGAAGATTAGATCATTATAATGTAGAAAGGGTTAAAAAAAACATTCAACCACTGCTTTGTATGGACAGTGAAACAGGATTTATTCCTATAAAAACAAAAGATTCAGTTTCAGATTTTCATTGTCTGATTTAAATTTCAGCTTCAACCCCCTTTGCAAAGATCTTCAGGAGATTAGTCAAAAACCTATTGTATTCTAAAATCATATACAACTTGAGTTGTCATAATTTAACAACATGTTTGCTTTAGTAAAAAACGGACTGAATGTCAAAGGCAGACTGTAAGAACGCAAGAGTTTTTACTATGGATTAGGATTGGATCATCTGCATAAAACCGAACAAATCACATGGTAAATTATCATAAAGACTATTTACTTATATATTTACTTCTGCTTATGGCTCTACTGTGGTTACAGCCCTAAATACACCTTTTGATATCTGGGAGAAAAAGGAAGTAGACTGCTTTGCCTCTATCTGGCAAATAATTAGACACCCAGTTTATAGCAAGTCAGTGTTGTGCAGTTTTTTCCACCCATGTGACCTGGTCAACTTATAAGCCTTAGAAAAATCATTAGCTAAACATTTAGCTGTTTACTGAAAAGCTAAAACAATAGCCACAGCTAGAAATATAGCCATTAACATCTAAGTGATCTTCTTTCAGTAATAGGAGAACGCAAACAGAATTTTTATTATACCAAAAATATACAATAGGCTGAACAATAACACCCTCTAAAATATGTACAACTTTAGGACTTGCTTAGATAATAGTATAATAAAAATTATGGCATGGAATAAGGACTGTTGTTATTGTAAATTATATTAACATTTAAAAATCTATGAAGCTTTTAGTACTCTTGAACATTTGGTTTTAGCAGAGATTGATGCAACTTAAAAATCACACCCTTAACATCCTAATAAAGGGGAATGACCCCTGAATCATAACTCCAGTTTTTCTGACTTGCTTTCAGATACATTCCTTCTCTTTTGCTTTACCGGTGTCCTCATTGTCCCTTTCTCCTTCATCTCTGTCTCTCTCGTTCTCTGCACCCTGTGGGCATGAACACAGTTTATGACTGTTCCTCAGAAGTCTTCTGGCCTTAATCCTCACAAAGCTTAGGAGACAGAGAGACACTTTGCTCTTTACTTCCCTGCTGTTTGATCCCACATATTGTGTTCTTCTGGTCGGCAGGGAAGAAAAGGGTACGGCCGAGTGAGAGGGTAAGGTAGAGAAAAGAAATAGATGCAGGGCAGAGGGGACAAAGAACAAAGCAGAAGAGAAACAAAGTGCACCGTGGCTTTGCCAATATGAAAACAAGACATAAACTCACCATTGCCAAGATAGATATCTTTTGGTTTTGAAGTCGGGGAAGATTTGCTTCAATCCCTGGACTGAAGTATTGATGCCGTTATTATGTATTGCGCTGAGAGAAAGCTGGAGAACAGAGGGAGGGAGGGAGGAGAGATGTTTGATATGAATTCCTGTTCAGGTGGACAGCCATATCAAAGCCAGTGGGCAACTACGATTTGTGATGAACCCTGCAAAATATTCATGATATCTCCGCATGAGAGAGGTGGCGCTTTGATCTCAGTTATGAGTTGCTGACAAGATGCCCAGAAGATGTAACAAATCCATGAGGAGGCAAAAAGGGAGGTGAAGGATTTCATATTTCCTTCCAAATGTTTTGATATGTTTGTCAGAAGCATGTCATAAATTCCCTAGAAATTGCCCCATCGTGCCAGGCGAGAAATGTGAAATTTAATGGGAGAAGGAAAAGCACAGACAAAAAGATGAAGACCATGCGTGAGTGTAAAGTGATGGGTGATTTTTCTTTTTGTCCAGGAGAGACAATACTATACCCCCTCAAAAGAGGGCATCTTGAAGGAATTCTGATCCCAGCAGAAGACAAGCTGGCACCTGACGGATGGACAAAGCTGAGGTCAAGAGGTTTTTAGTCAAAGGTCAGGAGTGAGGCCTGATGTGCAAGCAGGAAAGTGTCTGGTGAATTACCTCAGATCATTTAGTCTACTTCTTATTAACTGTCTACTGCCTTGGGAGGGAGGCAAGCAGCTGCTTCTCTCTTTTTGGGGAAAGCCTTGATAGATTTATGCAGCAGCTATGGCTTCAAAGGCTTCATTCGTTCTTCACAGGTCTCCTTTGCAAGTAACATTTTTAACTGGCGTTGGAGCATTGTAACCGCTTTGGTTTCATGGATCTGACCATGGAACCAAAGTGGCACCATGCCTTAAAGTGTACATTGTTTTAGTTTTCTTCTGGATCACAATGGGTACCATAATTTTCATAGTCAGTATCAAGATTTAACACATTTTCATATCTCTTTCTTAAATTTACAGACTTGAAGTATTTATTCATCTCTTATATAAGGTTTATGCACTGTACTTTGAGGACTTTGTACTAACCTATTTCCTTTCAAGTTAGAGTAAACTGCTTCACTTAATTTACTTGAAAGGTGAGAGTTTTTCAGCTGAATTTTTATATAGAGCCAAACCCCACAACAACAGTCACCCCAGCAATCAAACAATCCCCGCTGAGCAAGCCCTTGGTGACAGTGGAAAGGAAACATTCCCTTTTAATAAGAAGAAATCTCTTCCTGTTCAGGGAGGCTCAGAGAGGGGCAGCTATCTGCCTCAGTCGGTTGGGGGTGGTGAGGTGAAGAAGACATGACAAAAGACACTGTGGAAGAGAGCCGGAGATTAATAATAACTGATGTTTAAATGCAGATGACCATATAAACACGCAGGTTTTAAATGTCATATTCACACACAACAATTTCACTGAACTGCACAGCACAGTTTTTTACCTGAGGAGATAATAGTTATAAATATAAAATATATATATATTAATAAATAAAGAGACAGCCTAATTTTTTTTCAATAAACAGCTACAGATTATTAGTGAAGGACGCACATATCAAGTGTCACTGCAGTGTTTTCACTCCCAGGGATCAATTTTGTTAGATACAGTTAAGGTGTCGTCTGGCATCTGCAAATGTCTGTCTCTACAATATTGCCAGTATTACAATATTCACTCTGTTAATTCATATTCCTAAACCTGTTCCTTTGTTAACATGAAAACAGTTTTCCATCAGTGCACATCTTAAAGATCTGTGTCCAGCTTTAAAGACCAAAACAGTCTGCATTTGGAGGCTGGAGCTGTTGGAGATGATGTAACTGCAAGTCAAACTAATGTCAAACAACAGTAACTCTACAAGGTACTGTGTAATATGCAATAAATGAAATAACAAAAGCATGAAAATCAGACCCTGTGTTTTTTAAAATAAATTTCATTTGTTGTCATATATATTTTAAAACAGCGTTCCCGTGATCCCCTCTGACTGGTTCTATTCCCCCTTTGCCACCCCATTAAAAAAGAAAAAAACTGGAAACGCCTCTGCTTCACATTCAGAGAACTGAAAAGATTGGTTTATGGGTCATAAAGAGGGAAGTCACTGCAGTCTTCGATGGGTCACTGCGTGGCTTTCTCCCTCTCCAGCACGCTTGAATGACACACATTTACCAGCTTTTGTCATGTGATGGTCATTTATTTCGTTTTTGCTTCTTTTGTGTCTTCCAGAGTCAACAAAACCCAAGTGGCTGTGATGTCAGGACACGCTGCTCTTCCTGTTGTGGTGCTTTAAATAGTTCTTTACAGTGCTGAAACACTGATGTCTTATTTTTCTTTGAAGAGGATATTCTTGTTCTTAGCAGACGTAACCAGGTTAAACAAAGAACAAATTTTGATTAAGTTGCACGTCAGTGGTTTGGAAAATCATCAAACTGTCAGACTGCAGAATGGTCCTGAGTCCTTGCTTGTGAAAATCTGCTGGTCCATTCACTTAAGCATGTGCCTGTTCATTCAATAATAAAACCAGATTTACTATCAGCCCGGTGGCCCCATCCAGCTTTGTCTACATCCACCTCTCAGTGAGACCATTTTTTTTCTCTATTTTCCTCTTTCAGCCCATTGATGTCTTTCTCTCTTTTCTCTGTGTTGACAGGAGTTTTAGTATCTGCTCAGAGAGCTCCATAATTCAACTGAGCTCAGTTCAGGAGAGCGAAAAAAAGGTTCTTTACCGGATGGCTTTACAACACTGACACTAAAACACACATTAAAAACTTAAAATGGTGGTGATGTTATAAAAATATTAGCTAACTGTGATAAATTTGGCTTTTCCATATACTAGTTTTCCTTCCCCTCCCTCTATTATAGGAATTCTTTGATATTTAAACATCTTATACAAGATCAAGCTGACAAAAATCAGTGAAGTTATTTATTTATTTAGTGTAAGTTATTTTAACCATAAAGCATAGTTTGGAGGACGAGGGGAACTGGAATGTTTGAGCCATTGTTTTTCCGGCCACGATGAAAGTAACATGGGCTCCCTGCTATATTTATATGCAAATTCTTTAAAAGCCAACCAGTCATTTTTTTTTTCTTGAGAAAGTTTCATCTTTTCAACCACTTGCAGCATCTCCCTTTCTATAATCTTGCAATCCCTCAGCTCATGTACTGGCATCACTTATACCAATAAAATGGCAGTAAAAACTTGATCTTCGACTAGGCCATGCTAGCTGGCCTCAAAAACTGACAGGTGAATGATGCCAAAGGTGGTGCATCAAAAAGTGGTATCACAGTTGTTAGTACTTCTGATCACTCTGGGTCTCACTCACTTAAAAAAAAAAAAAAAAATCTAGTGTAATATTAATAAACCTGGATTTAAAAAATGTTAAAATCGGACTTGAAATAATTTTCATAATAAGAGCCTGCTTTAATGACTAATGGAACTGTTTCGTCGATCAACAATGCCACCCATATCCAACTTTACACACTAACAATGCAATGTAAGTTATGCTAAAAAGGTTCAGTGTTTGCTCCTTTGAGAGGGACATGTAATATTTCTTGAGTGCAACTTGAGGACACTTTATCTTTTTGAACTTCCATTTTTTAAACTTCCTGTCAACTCTGTCTCTCCTACTCACCATCATTTCCAAGATTATCATCTGCTGACCCTGTTCTTGCATGCAAACTCTAGCTGATCCTTTTGCAACAGTAGCATTTCATAGCTCCACCTATAATGAAAAGAGATCCCGCTTTTGTTTAAGCATGTATAGTAAATTTCTTTAAGTAAGAGATTTCCTGATTACCAATTTTTTTTCAGCATACCACAGAGAGTAGAAACAAAGAGATTCAACATGTAGATTAGATAGCTAATTCTGGCTTTTGTAAGGCTGCTCTCTTGTCTCCAAAGGTTAGAAAATACCATTTTATTGTGGTTAGGGTTAGGGAGAGATTTATCTATCACAGTATATATTAGATATGCATACATATACTCATTAATTTATACATATCTAAATCATTAAAAATAGTTAAAATACTCAACCTAACATATGCAAAGTAAATATTCCAAAGGACCTAAATGTTATCTATTTGCAGATGCTCTTGCTCTCAATGGCTCTTAATGGCTTTGCGGTAAATGAGAACACAACCACAGAGGGATTAAAGAGAGAGACAACATGCTAGAGTGACATAAAAACCCAGAGCGACTTTGCTTACAGCCACATGTGACATCAGGCTTAATCTCTGCACTCTGCTGCACTCCTGCAAAATAGGTTAGAGGAATGTCACAGTACTGAATGGTTCATTGGATCTGCACAGGGGGTTGATATATAATGCTGTGCGGTTTAATGTTGTGTAATAGTACTGCGTGACATGAGCTGAGCTGGACACAGGGTTGGGGTGCGTGCACACTCACACTCACCTTTATCTGTTAACAATCCAACTCGCACCCTCCAGCAACTCCATCAGAAAGCACTTAACCCCTGGGATGCTCATTCCCCTTCTCTGTTTTGATTTTCCCATTCAGCCACACGGCTGCTTTCCTCTTTGTGTCGCTCAGCGGCAGCAGCAGGCCTTTTGCTTGGCCCGACCAAAAACAATGGCAGAGCTACAGGGGATGGAGACGATGATGAAGGGGGGGATGAGAAGGGGAGGGGGTTTATTTTGCTGAGTGACTTGGAGTGGTTGACAGCAGGACAGCGTTTTTGATGTGTTTGTGCATGTGAAAGAGGCTTATGTTGTTGAGAAAGCTGAGCTGAAGTCAAACAGTGAATAGCAGAACAGGAGGTCTGTGGCCAAGAGGTGAATTTGAGGGACTATCTCGATAGTGATCAGGCTGCAGTTTTTCCCCCTGAGGCGACACAAAGACCTGCAGCAGCCAGCGCCGGCTTCATACTTCATGTGGGAACAAACCCAAGGTCAAAATCATGGAATTCCAGCTGAAGCAAATGTGTTTTAGTTTAAGGCTGTGCTATCCTTGAAAAAAGCCTACCCATGCCAGTTAAATGTAAATATAAGGTTTGTCTACTCTTTAATCAAACTCCAAAAACATTGCTCATCAAACAAGAAAGGCACATTTTATTTTTATTTAACAACCAACATAGACATTCCTCTGCATTTGGAGCCAGATCTGATGTAGATTACGCAGTAACTTAAAATGTTAGAAAATATTAATCTCATTCAAATGTTTCTCTGTAAAGTGTTTTAAAATCATCTGACAACGTTTGAGAGTCTCACTCAAGATTAAACTACGGCAGAAATTTAAAGCACCCTGATATGTTAGCATATTCATCAATGCAAAATCAATTTGTTATTTTGGTTTTATTCTTTCGTTTTCTCAATTAGAGTCTCCTAATTTTACTTTCTGATCACTGGGTGTGGGAAAACTAGCAAAAATCATTGAAGAGTTGAAGAAGTTGAAGAAAATTAGTTTGGAGGTGTCAGGATACTTAGAAAATAGTTTAAAATACTTTTTAATTGAAAAAAAAGTGACCCTGACAAACTGATGAACAGTCAGGCTGTAGCCTCCGTTTCTACCTCTTCATGTTTCTACGGTAGAATTACTGTGGAGATCACTTCTTTTTGTGCTGATTTTCATCTTTCTTTTTGTTTTCGCCTTTGTATTCATAAATACATACTAAGAGAAAAATAGTATGTCTGGGCTCATTAGGATAGGGATTTGTGTTGGTGTGTGGGACTGTAGCTTCCACGTTTACAGGTTTATATTGTCAAATGGTGATGAGACGATGCATTTCAAGTCATTTTAGGGAGAAACGTGAAAGTAATGTAACGAGTAGTATAACGAATTACTTCCTCCTCTAAGTAATTAAGTAATGTACTGCATTGCTTTTAAGAAAAGCGGTCGATGTAATATGTGAAGTGTTGGGAAGGTTACTTTTAAAACGTATTCCACTACAGATTACAGAATACTTCTCCCAAAATGTATTTTGTAACGTATTCCGTTATGTTACTCAATGAGAGTAACGTATTCTGAATACTTTGGATTACTTAATATATTATCATGCTTTTTACAACTACATGAATCTACTACTACTGTGTGATTTATTACTATTACTGGAGGCTACTCGCAATACCAATACCAACTAGATTTTTAAATCTTAATATAAAATGAGTAACAGTAGGGTGGACATTAGGTAAGGGTGCACTTTTTGCAGCGATCTCGTATAGAAAACTATTCCGTGCGTATATAAAACAGGTCCGCGGCTCTGAACCGTAGTAAAGGGACCTCTGGCTAATACGTCGGGTTCCGTGTTGGGCTCGTAGCCGAAAACTAGCTTTACTTTGTTGTCTGGGTCGACTTTGCTAGCAAGAGACAGAATGAGGCGTTGAACACAGTGTACAGTCGAGTCTTAATAGCTTACTTACAACTGGGCTCGTCAGGCACTCTTTTTGGCTGCAGTGG
>VUQG01023553.1:0-13232 GCA_015106755.1 Etia nguti
TCTCTCTCTCTCTCTCTCTCTCTCTCTCTCTCTCTCTCTCTCTCTCTCTCTCTCTCTCTCTCTCTCTCTCTCTCTCTCAGAAGATATATTTAGAGATGTTTTTGTTTTAGAAAATGACTGATTTGTACCCATTGGTTCTTGATTCATTTGTTCCTCGATTTGGCAACTTTGAAAATTCAAGTATGAGGTGCTTGTGATTTATTTTTCTTTCCTCAGAGTATAGATTTGGATGTAAATGTATGATACACTCCTAACATCACTGTTGCCTGGGAAGTAAATAAACACAATGAGAACCAGTTAAGATTATCTGTGGTACATCTGAACCACCTGTTGACAGAGAAAACAAATTTTCTGATAAAGGTTCATGACTGCGAGGGAGCCACAGTGAAATCTTCTAAATACTGAGAAGAGTATTTGCTTCCTTCATTATCGACTTTAGAAGAGGATACTTTGGGCCGTCCTTTATAAAAGACAAAGCGATGATGCCATTCCACAGCTCATAAAAGTGCACCATCTGTCATTATTCAAAAAATCAGTTTAAGTGATTTTTTTTTTTTTTAAATATATACCCCACTATCACATGTAAAGGTTCAAAGAGCTTCACGGGCATAAAAACAGATTTAAAACCTATCAACTGACAAGTGGCACAGATTACATAAATATTAATTATGAATGCTTTTTCCATTTCACTTTAGACATATTTTAAACCTTCCAACACCTTAAAGCCACAGGTGAGGTGTGGAATTATCATATTATGACTTAATGTCTTACATTTTTGCCTTACACAAAGAACATAAATTTACATATTTAAAAAAATGAGATGAGGAATATTTAAATGATCATTAAAGTTCAATAAAATTCTATTTGCACTAGTTCTGTTTTTGCTCTATTGTTGCCTTTGCAATTATTGATTATTCTAACTCAAGTCACATAAAGCTTTAATAACAACAGGACTTCATCTGGATCATCTCTCCAGCAGGAAGAGAAAATAATGAGCAAAAATCTCAATGTGACAAACATTTAACACTTGTGGTTCTCTGTTATATGGCTTGTGTGGAACAGCACTGGGTATACACAGTAAACCCATGCCAACGATCTCTGCCTTCATTTTATTAAGATACCTAGTATGAGTGTAACTGAAATCACTGCACAGCACGCTTTTCCAACTCCTTATAAAATCTCCTTAACTTCTTTTCCCTGAACTCATGGCATTTTCTATCAAAGTTTTGGGAAGATTATTTGGAAAAAGAGGTAGGAGGCAATTTTTAGCTTATCTGGCTGAAGGACTGATGAGCTTATGCAACTGCGAGGCAACATATAACCAACAAGAGCACTCATAGACCAGCACCTCCCTCCTCCGAAGAGCAAGGTCTGTGCTAAAACTTTGATGTTTTTATTGCAACATGCTGATGTCTGACCTTTGACTTATGACCTTGAAGCATTACATACTAAATATGTAACGCTTAATGGTGTATTGTAGGATCTTTGCCCATATGATTGGAGCAGAATTGGCTGAAATCTTTGGCTATAAAAAATGATAAGATATAAAATATTATATTTTTAAGATATACTCATGCATGTGATTTAGTAAAACTTTATGGCACCACTGTGACGTTGTAGGGCACTGTACTAAAATGTGTTGTACAGCTCTCTCCATGCCTTTTCGTATGATATATTATTCGATATGGTCTCTTGGAATTGTTTTTCAAGGTCAACTTTGTCCTTGGGCACCAACAATGAAGGTCAAGGCCAAATGCTTAGCCAATCTAGGTACTCATGCCCGCCAAGGCATAGTATATTGTTGTGAAGTTTGAAGACAGTCCATAAAAAATTATAAGTAATATGACGTTTTTATTGATGTTCACATTTCAAGCTTCTCTGGCAGAGACCCTGTAAAATGTTGAAATATTTGGATTATGTCAACATTAAAGGTGCCTCAAATTTCGCATTAAGAGGTGAGTGCCAGCTACCAGTATAAGATAAATAAGCATTTCTTTGAACTGTGAATCATTCACAGTTACTCCACTGGAGTCCCAGAATAAAAATATAAAACCAGAAGAAGAGCATAAAAGGCAGAGAGTAGCACAGCGCCAGGAACCACTCAGGGGAAGCCGTTGGAAATCAGAGTATTTTAATATGCGGCACTTAAAATATTCTACTTTTTTTTTTTTAAAAAAAGAAAAGGAAGAAAACCACTGTTTTATTATTATTAATTAATATATTGTATTTATGTATAAAAAAACTTGTTAGATTTATTGGGATGTTTGGCTGTGGATCCAAATACTGTGGGGGTTGCGAATGAGAAGGGTCAAACTTTTAAAACTTGAAAATGTTATAACATAACATAATTTGACGATACACTGAGGAAAACAGCTCTCTGCACTCAAGACCACAGACAGTAAAAATCACGGATGTAACTTTTGGGTCTGAGAAGCCACCAGGCTACTTGTGGTTCTGGTACTTCAGATAAGATAAGATACAATAAGATAAACCTTTATTAGTTTTTGGTCACAGCAGAAAGTACAAGTTAAGAGCAGTAAAAGTTACGAAAAACACAATAGAATAGGATAAGATATATATATATAGAATAACATACTATACAAAATAGAATAAAATGCTTTGTTATAGTAGGAAAAATTGCACTTGGTACTGTTGCACATCAGGGAGGCAGGCCAAAAGTTACAATTGTGTATACGATGTGTGTTTGTGTCTGTCTAGCTAGCTGCGTCCATCTTTTCATGTCTTTGTTCTGGACCACATCTCTGAAGGGTCACATTTAAATTTCAGAGGGAGGGAAGGTCCACCCAGTGGTGACTCCTCTGATGTTTTAGTAGATGTTTCAGCAGATAGTCATTACATTACATATTTCCAGCACACATTGTCAGCTGAGCTAGCAATAAACTGGCAAACAGAATAGTCGGATGCACCATTCACGATACAGTAAAGGGGAAGACTCATCAATGTTATCACCGTACAACTTCAGTTTAAATATTTAGAAACATGACATGCTCAGCCCATGTATATGCTACCACAGACGTTTGTGTTAGTATCTCCAGGCTTTTCTGGGTTCAGGTCGTGGGGGCAGCAGTCTAAGAAGGGAAGCCCATACTTCCTTTTATCCCTGCCACCTCTTCCAGCTCATCTTGGGGACACCAATCCATTTTCCCTGCCAGTCCTGGGTCTACCCCAGGGCCACTTCCTCCTGATAGGACACACTTGAACCAACTCACCTAGGAGACATCTAGGGGGCATTCTAGTCAGCTGTCCGAACAGCCTCAACTGGCTCCTTTTGATTTACTTAATTTTCAAGTAATTATTATGACTCTCCAACATCCATATACACTATATGGACAAATGTTCTGGGTCACCTACACACCTACAGGAGCGTCTCAGTTGTGGAAACCCATCCCATGAAGCTCCCAATAAACCATTTTTGTGCTGGTGTTAAGACCAGAGGAGGTTTGGAGCTCTGCAGTGGGCAACTCCTTGAAAAATTCTAAATACCGTTTGTTACTAGCAGTTTCACTCTTTTTTAACCAAGTCACTCATTCCCTTCACGCGCTTATCGACTCTGGAGCAGAAAAATACCTAGTTGACAGTGAATTGTCCAAACAGTTAAACCTTCCACTTACTTCGCTCGACCCTCCCCTACCTGCCACCGCACTCAATAACCAAATCTTCGCTTTAATCACCCACCAAACCAAACCTGTCCACCTATTCTTATCTGAAAATCACTGGGAGACCCTCTTGTTTTTTACCTTCGCCTCTCCAGGCACCCCTCTGATCCTCGGGTACCCATGGTTACAGAAACAAAATCACTCATGGGAAACTTTGAGTATTTAGTCATGCCATTTGATCTCACCAACGCCACCGCAGTGTTTCAGGTGCTAGTGAATAATGTGCTAACGGACTATTTGAACATCTTTGTTTTTGTGTATTTAGATGAAATCCTGATTTTTTCCAAATCTCTAGAGGAGCACCAGGTTCATGTCCGGAGTGTCCTGCAACACCTCTTGGTAAATCAACTATATGTCAAATTGGAGAAATTCAAGTACCACTCTCCCTCTGTCACTTTTCTCGAATACATTTCCGCAGGGGGGCAGGTGAAGACGTATCCAGTAAAGATCCGGGCAGTGAGCGAATGGCCCACTCCCACCTCTCGGAAACACCTGCAAAGATTCCTTGGGTTTGCCAACTTTTACTGGTGCTTAATGTGGAACTACAGGTATCCGCAACACTCACTCACCTCCACCAAGATTCCTTTTGTTTGGTCCCCAGAAGCCAAGTCAGCCTTCATGAAATTAAAACAACTGTTCACCTCTGCACCTGTCCTGGTTAACCTCAACATGAAAAAACATTTTATAGTTGACCCCTCTAATTCTGGGGCTGTGCTTGTGTAAAGATCTGGGCCCCAAGGTAAGCTTCACCCTCGTGCCGCCTTCTCTCGCTCTGGAAAAGTATGTTAAAGATTATGTAGAAGCATGTTCCATCTGTGCATGCAGGAAGAATAACTCCCAACGACCCTCAGGTTTGCGCCAATCCCTAGCCACACCTCACAGGCCCTGGTCCCACTTAGCTTTGGACTTTGTTACTGGTCTCCTCACTTCCTCTAGCAAGACCATAATCCCTTCTATAATAGACAGGTCCTCAATATTCACACATTTTGTCGCCCTTGGAGGAGGGCGACAAAATGGAGATTGTTTCAGACAAGGGCCCTCAGTTCACCTCCCAGGTCTGGAAGACCTTCTGCACGGCATTGGGAGCCAAGGTCAACCTCATTTCTGGATTCTACCTGCAGACCATTGGCCAAACCGAGAGGCTCAACCTCACAACTCCCATGGTAGAGTACGCACACAATTTACCTACCTCATCTGCTACTGGTCTCTCGCCTTTCGAAGTGTCCCTAGGTTACCAGCCACCTCTGTTTCCGGGGGTAGAGGTGGACTTCGCTGTTCCATCCATCCAACACCACCTTCACTGTGGGCCTACTCCAAACCGCTTTTGAGTCCACTCCCACCTACTGCCCTTCTGGCCTGTGACAGCATTGTGTCACTGAGTAATGATTAATAATAGATTAATGTCCATTGTGGCACTGAAATACAAATTAAAAATAAATAACTGACACAATTCAATTAAACAAGACTCAGAAGTATTTGTGGACTTGCAGGTCCTCTACCATCAGCCAGGGGCTGCTGCAGCACCTTCAGCACCCCTGTTCACTCAGGCTTTGATATTATACAGTAGTTATTGCTTTAGAATATAATGTGTGACTTTTGTTATACACTGCAAATATGTGTGCAAGTAAAAGTTTGGTAATAAACAAAGTACTCAGTGAGACTGTAAGCCTAGCACGAACACAATAACAGCATTTTACTGTTAATTATTGCTAATTTTAACTAATAAAAATGACTCTTTAGGTACTATAGTAGTTCCCAAACTAGGGATTGGGCACCTCTAAAACATCATGAGATTATCTGGTAGGAAAGAAAGATGAATATCTCCTAAACAGACCATGTTGTAAAATGTCAAATTAATACATTAAAAAGAAAATGGTGGAGTTAAAAAGTTACAAAGTGGAAATGTCCAGCTACTACTTAAGACAATTACTTTGTTTGCACATTGATGCACTGCTAAATGTTATTTTACTGTTCTAATGCTGGCAGTTTAGCTCAAAGTCCTTACTGAGCCCCGCCTCTCATAGCTGTTTTGTTTTGGGGGAGTTTCAGACTCGCATTCACCAAATGTAATTCTGGTAATATCTGTAACAATAGGTGCTTTTCCCACCACTGAATACATTTTTTCCAGAAAGGAAATGCTATCTGACAGATATCTGAAGCTTTGATTTGATGAATGCTAAACAGAGCAATCGGATACTGCCGAAAGACTGCCTTTTCAAAACCAGCAAATGATGATACAGGATCATTTCAACAGATTTTTTAATAAAAGAAAAATATTAGATTTCATGGCACAAATGCGAGGAAGATACTCTCTTGCAGAGATCTTTAACAGAAAATTTATGTAAATGCAAACCTGAGTAATAAATCAAATATGTTTTCAAGTGTAATATTTTTTCAATACATGCTGCTATTCTTAAGGTTCTTCGTGTATGCAAAATACCCAATGTTTTATGCCACAGACACTGCAGAAGAATTATGTTTCTTGGGATTCTCAGTTTATTTTATTTTTTTATCTATATTTCTCTTCACTCCACATGTTTTCAGAGGCAAAATTTAGCATTCTTTAACTCCTCTGTACAGAATTGACACATGTATGATTATGTGAAAAATACATTTTTCACAGGGCTCTGTGCAATTCTTAGAAAAGTACACTTCATGACTCAGATGCTAGTAGAACCACCTTTAGCAGGAATAACTTAAAGTAATTGTTTTCTGTATGACCTTATCAGTCTCTCACATCGTTGTGGAGGAATTTTGTCCCACCCTTCTTTACAGTGTTGTTTCAGTTCATTGAGGTTCGCAGGTATTTGTTTATGCACAGCTCTCTTATGGTCCCACCACAGCATTTCAATCAGTTTGAAGTTTGCTTTGAGGTTTCTTTCTTTTTTCTTTCTTTTTTTTTTTTAGATATTCTGTTGTAGTTTTGCTCATGTGCTTGGGATGATTGTCTTGTTGCAAACAATTTCAGTATAACTTTTAACTGTGGGGAGAGATAGCCTCGAATTTTATTCTTGAATACTTTGGTATACAGAAGAGTTCATGCTCAACTCAGTGACTTTAAGGTGTCCTGTGACTGCAAAACAAGCCTGAAATCGTCACCCCTTCACTTCTGTGCTGACAGTTGGTATGAGATGTTTGTGCTGATATGCTGTGTTGGGTTTTTTGCCAAATGTGACATTGTGCATTACGGCCAAACCATTTGTACGTGTGTATCTTAAATCACATGTGTGTATTTCGATCTGTGCAGAGATTTGTGTGTGCGTATCCCAAACAGTTTGTGTAAATGTGTAATTAAATCTGTAAGGATGCGTCGATATTAATGGTTGAAAAGTCTCAAAGCTTTGTTCAAATCACTGAAAATACACAAAAGTCACCAGCTTTGTTTTTTTTAAACAAGAATTTTGCTACACTTCTGCCTTTCCCCCCGCAGTCCTTCCAAACAAGCCATGCTTGTTACAGTTACAGTGAATCTTGGGGCAAATTTCCTGGGATGTCTACTCTTGGAAGACTGGCAACTGTCTCGTTTTCCAGTTATGAATAATCTGATGCATTTCAAACTGTTCAGAAATGACCTTGAAAACTTTCCAGATTGATGTGTAGCAACAGTTCCTTTTTCAGATCATTGCTTGTGACTCTCTTCTTTGGCATTGTGTTAACCCACACCTGAATGCTCCAGACCAGTAAACCACCAGCCTTCTGCTTTTATGGTGGTACTCACACCTGCTGATGGTCAGTTAACCAAGTGTATTTGTTTATCAGCAGCTGGCTACTACTTACTGAAGGTTTACCAGGTTAAATTCAGCAGTATCACCAAAAAGATTTTTCCATCTTAATTGGTTTTAAATGTTTGTTTTCAGGTCAAAAGTGAAAAATGATTCACAGACCTGTATCTTCTTTTCTCTAAACCAATCTTTAGACTACTCATATTTATCATCTGACCCTTTGGAGGGGCTAAGTAGTTAAATAGCTACTCCTTGACTCCAGAAAATATAACACCCAACAGTTTTATAATGTAGGAGACACATGCGGTCATTATTATGCATGCATTATATTTTTGATCACTGTTTTCCTTCAGCAGAATTTGAAAGCACGCTTTAATGTCTATCGCTTTTTTTTCATTCTGCTAAACAAAGGAGCCAAAGAGCTGAAAGCAAAAGAAAATTGTATAACTTTATAAAATGGAGAGTTGTTTGCAGTCAGGTTTTGCTTTACCAAGAGGGAAAATGTGAACAAACTTGTCAAAGATGACAAGTGTGTCTGATGTTCTGTCCAAATGCCGTTGCTTCTAATGCATACAAGTAACAACAAGCCAGAAAAGTGTCTAAAACAACATTTTGAGGCAGAACTGGCTTAATGGGGGAGGAAAGCTTTCATCCCTCCCTCCGTACATCAGTCTTCTCCCTCCTCCCAAAGCCCTGAATCAGCACCTTCAGACAGACCCAACTGAGAGGCGTCTGCACGTATAAAGAGCGGCTGGCAGCAGGCGGGACAGAACCGAGCTGTGCTGGCGGACACACGTTACTCGTCCCGGGACGCGGCAGAGGAATTACACAGTCTGTGTCTGTCCAGAACCTCACTGACAGACGCTAAACTTCAGATACTCTATAACAGAAGCTGCTGTTAAAATCGTCTGGAGCAACATGGTATGGTAATCTCTTGAAATCTAGAAACTTTAATATTTGCTTTTTAATACATAAAAATTGCTTTTTCGTCAATGACCCCTGCTCTGCACATGCAGTCTGCACTGAATGCATTTGTTCTGTCGCTCACATTATTCTTTAATCATATTTTTAAGGGCGTATACCCTGAAGACGGTGCAAGTAAATACACTTTGGTATATTTTTAATGTTTCTCGACGATTCTCGAAAAAAGGGACCTTTTTTCCCTTTTTAATTCAAACCTACATTGAGTGCTTGGACCTGGATGCATCACAGTTTTGGTCATGATCTTAAAGTTTTCTTTTATTCTTGGTTTAATCTGCAGTTTGTAGCCTATTTATCGGTTCATATTTAAGATTTGGTGCGCTTTTATCATGAATGTTTTAGCATTCATGTTTTCTATTGTCTTCCTATGACTTAAAAACTGTCACTCAACAGTGAAAAATCATCTAAGGGGATGTTCTGCCTCTGGGTAAAACGAGCTGAAATTTTCAACATGCTGAAACACGAATGGAAGATTTTGGAAGATGCACCAGTGAAGTGTTGAAATGAGTGTGGCCTGTTTTTCAGTATTGTTTACACCTAACAATAGAGAGAGCAAGGGCACAAATATGACACACAAGAGAGTGTATTAGGAGATGTTTGTGCTCTGAGCTCTTAACTGCAGTGTAAAAGTAAAATTCTAAGCCAAATTATGAAATCTAATTATGGTGGATTATTTTATGCCAAATTAAATATTTTACTTTCAGCATAATTTAAAATTGAGCAATTTCATTTATTTTTATATACTCACATAGTATCTCTTTATTTTAGTATTTTAATGTTTTTCTTTTCTTACAGATGTTTCTTTTTAGCTTAAGTTAGGATTTTACATCTTCAGTTTTTGTGTCGTAACTGGAGTAACTGGACTGCTTTTAGCATTTCATTATAATTTGAACAATCAAGTTAATAATAATAATAATAATAATAATAATCATTGTCATATTTTGATTTATGGACAACTTTCTGCCTGCATTTTTATAAAAACCCCAAAATAAAGAAAACTAAAACAAACAACAAACAAAAATCACAACAGATATGATTGAAACAATGAAACATTTTTCTCCAAAGTAAAACGTTTTTATTTTTATTTTTTTAAATTCAGTGATAATTAAATTTAAATACTGAGGATCTTTTCTGTTTGACTCCTGGTTTAGATCAATGGTTTCACAACAGTAAAGGAAACAAGTCGGTTTTTACCTATGTGAGAGATTTGAATGCATTTTCTTGGTATTTTTGGCTTTTTCATTAACACATTTATTATTTTATAAACTTTTTATTCTGCTCGAGTAAAATTTAAGCAAAACTGGTTAAAAAAAAGATTCCAGTAATTTTCCTTTGGCTCAGAACAAAACCTCTTTGGGTGTTGCCAGAAATTCCTCTATTCAGAAAAACACCCTAATTAAATTTCTCTGGTACTTTTTTCTTTTTTTTTTTAAACTTTCATTGTCTGCTACTGTGCTGAGTACCTTTATCTGAAGTGAGTCTGACTTCAAATATGCATCCAGTGTGACAAAAAAGTGCAGATTTAAAGTTAACTTGTCTTCTAAAGATCTTTTTTTGTGAACCAGAATGATGTTTCCAGTTGTTGGCTGTGCTGATTTTTACTTTGTATCTGTGATAAACTTCCAACGTCATCTTCTTCTGCACAGAGGGAGTGCATCTCTATCCATGTGGGCCAAGCAGGTGTCCAGACGGGAAATGCCTGCTGGGAGCTCTTCTGCCTGGAGCATGGTGTTGGGCCTGACGGCGTCTTCCTGGACACTCCCGCTGAAGCAAACTCTCGAGAAGATCCTTTCAACACTTTCTTCAACACTGGGAGCTCCGGGCGTCATGTTCCACGAGCGATATACGTGGACCTGGAGCCCACTGTGGTTGGTGAGCAGCTTTGATTATGTGCTTATTTTTACCCTCCTTATTTCTTTTTCTTTTTTTTTTATATTAACGTTTGAGGTGTCCAATTATCTGTGGTCATAAGTATCAAGTGTGACGCATTTCAATCCACATGAGCCATGTGCAGTTAAGACTGGTATCCAGGCAACAAGTGCAGTCGTGAGTCCTCCACCTTTTATTGAATGGGTATTATGTAAACAGCTGGATGTAGAGTGCAATATTCAGTGGATTTCAGCAGGGAAAGAACATTTTCTTCCATTATGTCTCGACCTTTTTCCAGACTTTTATTGTTTCATTATATATAACTGCTTACCAAGCCTTCACTGAAGGGTCTTAAAATAAAAGAAATTCTTTCACAAATGTAGTTTCACTAAAGTTCTGCAAAAAACCACATCACCTGTGGATAAATAATGAAAATAATTTAGTTAAGCAGCAGACCTTCACTACAGCAGACCAAGCAGCAGCCTCTGGGGCTGAAAAATGAACACACTGTGTGCTGCACACAGTTTATAATTTCAACTTGCTAACCAGCCTTGGCTCCCTACAGCAATGAACTCCAGGCTCCACAAACCCAGTATAATGGACAAAATCTTAATGTTGAAGCATTTTAAAAAACACTATGGTAGCCATATCCTTTTTTTTTTTTACATGTAGTTTGTGGATTACACAAATCAGAAACATACTTGACAACTTTGTAATATAATAAATACTTGAAATGTCCTGTATTCCTTATTTGAGTTTGGTAAAATATTATAGATTTTTTTTATTTAGGTGATTTAAAATTTAAGCAACCACCTTCATATGTGAAGGTAAAATATCATTTTATATTTTTGACCTGTCAGGTAATCTCTTACTACATTTTGTCAACTTCATGGCTTCATGGCTCACATTTGAGTAAAGTCTACATTTTATCACCTGCATCCTCACTGCATTAGATTAAAAGTCCAAGATAGTTAGTGCAGTTCATATGGTTGGTATATTTTAAAACTTTCAGATCTTGACTGGTAAAATATAGTAAAATGATAGGAAAAACATTTGATGTGTTAAAACATGTGGAGTGTGAAACACACGCAAGACAAAAAAGAGTGAGTCATTTATTAGGCTGAAAACCCCTAAAAAGGAGTCCAGATCCAAGATAACAAAAAGAGCAAAGGTTAACGGTCCAAAATACAAAAATACAAACAAAACAATGAAAAGATAACAGTGAGGAACACAGGATTATGTAGTTTGAACTGAAAGGCAGGGCTATTTATACACATGCATTTATACACTGAGGGCTAATGCGGGGAGAAGAAACAGCTCGGTAACAAGAAACAGGTGAACTTAATCAAGGATAATGAAGCAGGGAAAGTAAACCAAGTGAACACTGAGATTAGACACCAGCACACTAGGAAACAACGGACCACACCCAAGGAATGCTAATCAAGACACTTAAGCAAAAACCTGAAAACCGAATGTAATAATAAATCTATGGACCAAACACAATGCTAAATAACAATTCAAAGTTAAAAAAAACAACAACAAAAAAAAGCCCAACTCAAAATTCAGGGGCTAAGATCCAGGATCATGACCTAATGACCTAAAGGGGAGATGAGTTGGCTCTCAATGTGATCTTTCTTTCCAGATGAAGTAAGGGTCGGAAAGTACAGGGAGCTCTTCCACCCTGAGCAGCTGATCTCCGGAAAAGAAGATGCAGCCAACAACTACGCTCGAGGTCATTACACTGTCGGGAAAGAAATCATTGATGGAGTCATGGAGCGCATCCGTAAAATGGTTAGTAATAATGAAAGAGATTATTATTATTATTATTTAATTATTATTAAAATGTTTTTATTATTTGGACTATTTATCTAAGTTTTCTTTTTTTCTCTAGTTATTCATTTACTTATTTGAGGTTTAGTGACTGTAATTTCAAACCCGCATATTTTCTACCTGCGTACAATTTTGTTTTTGTTTTTTTGTGGGGGTTTTTAATATAGTTTATCTTTATTACTAGACTCACAGTTTAAAATAACCCTTGTGCATTTTGTGCTGTTGCCCCTTTCAGAAACAAACCGTTTAAGCTCTTCTCGCTTTAAGGTGACTCCTCTCAAACAGCAGCTATATTCCTATTGTTAGAGCAAATACATGATATGGAATAAGGAGAAGCATCTTAATTCCCCTTTAAATGAATGATGTGACATTTAAAGGAATATCCTGCTTCTTTTCTAGGTTTGAATCAGATGAGAAGATGGTAACTCTAGTATACCAATGCTATTGGCGTCAGTTACCCAGGTCCCCCTCCCTGCGCATCTTAACCTCACAACATAGCTTGTTGTAGCTTGTATTTAAGAAACTGCTGCACCAACTTTGGCAAAACCCCATAAAACCTGTTTGCACCAGTATAAAATAATAGTTAGCAGAATTTAGAAGAACTGGTTTTACTACACTAATAAAATTTTCAGCCTTAAGGCCATGCAAAGCTAACAGGCTGGTGGGTTTTGATACATATTGAACTGACGGATATGTGAGTGATATTAAATTAAATTCCAGGAATACGGCAAATGAGCGTAATTTGAAAAACAGACTTGCTGATTTGCTCCTCCAAGAATCTGCACTACAGTTAATGTTTTATTTTAGACTGTTCTGTTTATTATGAATCATTTTCAGGTCGGTACACTTTCTACCTGAAAGCAGCCAACGACAGACAACTTTAAGATTTATTCATTGGTGTTTTTATGTTTAAGGCTTTTGTTTTATATTGTCAGCACTTTAGTGGTTCACTGTGGATGGTTCACCATTGCAAAGACAGGGACAGATTATCATATGTATGGGAAGAATAAGAACTTTAAAAGTTCTTTAATGGTCTATGAAATCCAACACGCTAACTGTTTTCTTTTTAATAGTTTTTTTTTTTCTTTTTTTTTTTTTTTTTTTTCTCATTTTTTTTTTCTTTTTTTTTTAAAAATTTTTTTTTTGTTTTTCC
>VUQG01023553.1:13252-54464 GCA_015106755.1 Etia nguti
CGTGTGAATATTTTTTTTTTAATATTTTTTTTTTTTCTTTTTTTTTTTTCTTTCATGCTCATCACATTGTCCTTATCTTCAGATAGACTTTTCTGGCTTCTGCCAGTTAACATTCTCCAACAGAGACAGGGGTCAATACACCCCCTGCCATCTGCATTAAACGTAGACACACTCTTAGCTAACTCGATACATGATGAAGACTATAATATGTGGTTGAAAGCCCTAAAAATATTCTACTCAAAGATTCACCTCAGCCATCACCCAAACCTGGCAAGCCTGTTATAAACAAATGCTTATGTTTTCAAGCAGTTATGAGCATGGTTTCAATAAACATTTTCAATAAGTATCTGGTTTGTTCAAAATCCAAATTATTAGGCAATAATTCATCTTAACACTGGCAGATTGCAAGAAATGTCAAAACTCAGGCATCAAAGTGAAATACAATAAAAGAAAATATTGCAAGATAGCCAGACTGGTGGCTTGCTTCAGTGCTCATTAGAAGTATCTGAGCTTTTTTCCCCACATTAACTACAACTAGAGGAGATTTGGGGGAACTTTCTCCTCTGCCTTTTAATCCCATTGTACAGAAGCTGTCTACAGGCACTCATGAAATAGCCCTCAAAGAAGAGGAGCTAAAGACTAAAGAACCATTTACATCTGCTTCTAGGCAATAAATAAACAAACATTTTTTAAAGTGGTTTAGTTTCCACAAGTTTTTCTTATAGTGAAGCTGTTTGGCCTATGCTGATTGGTCTGTTAAGGGAGATAAACCCCCACAATAGCAACTGTTTCCAAATGATAGCTAGAAGTTAGAAATGTATTTTAACTTCAACAGAAACTGGCATGTGCGTGTAGGAAGCAGTTGGTTTTAGTGGTTGATAGTGACTGCCATCAGGGGGGCCGCCACTGCCGTTTCTTCTGCTTGTGCTGCTAAAATCAAAACTGCAGATGCTGCAAAGTGGCTTGTGTTGATGTGATGTCCTCAAGAGTGATACATACGTGGTTTGGTACAACTGAAACCTGTAAGAAATGGAACCAGTTGTACAAAAATGAAATGATGAAAATTCAATTTAGTTTTATTTATATAGCACCAGTTCACAACAACAGTCACCTCAAGGTGCTTTATGTTGTAAAGCAAAGACTCAGTTTCAGGGAGTTTCAGAAATCAGTAAGCACTTACCTTACTTACCTGTTTGATAAACTGTATGAAATTTGGCTATAGCTGCTTTAATACTGAAAACTCTTGTGTCTCACCAGACCGACCAGTGCACCGGCCTGCAGGGCTTCCTCGTCTTTCACAGCTTTGGAGGCGGTACCGGCTCTGGCTTCACCTCTCTGCTAATGGAGCGTCTTTCGCTCGATTACGGCAAGAAATCCAAGTTGGAGTTTGCCATCTACCCTGCTCCTCAAGTGTCCACGGCAGTGGTGGAGCCCTACAATGCCATCCTGACCACCCACACCACCTTGGAGCACTCTGACTGTGCCTTCATGGTTGATAATGAGGCCATCTACGACATCTGTCATCGTAATATAGACATTGAGAGTCCTGGTTACATCAACCTCAACAGACTGATTGGTCAGATTGTCTCCTCAATCACAGCCTCCCTTCGTTTTGATGGTGCCCTCAATGTGGATCTGATGGAGTTCCAGACCAACCTGGTCCCATTTCCTCGTATTCACTTCCCTCTGGTTACCTACTCACCAATCATCTCTGCTGAGAAGGCGTACCACGAGCAGCTGACTGTGTCTGAGATTACCAGTGCTTGCTTTGAACCAACCAACCAGATGGTCAAGTGTGATCCTCGTAACGGCAAGTACATGGCGTGCTGCATGCTGTACCGAGGCGATGTCATCCCAAAGGATGTGAACGCTGCCATTGCAAATATCAAGACCCGACGCTCCATTCAGTTTGTTGATTGGTGCCCCACTGGCTTCAAGGTTAGTAGCCATCAAAGACATTATAAAAGATGGATGTTATAAAGTTCCGTTTTGAAACCTCAAGCTGAACAATGTCACATTAACATCTTGGTGTTTTAAAACAGGAAATGGTGAGCAAGAGGTTGATCTTAATTAGAAATCTCTGATTGCAAATTGATTGGCCAGTGAACATACCCTGAAGAGTCCTCAATTCTGACCTCAATGATGTCCATAATTTACAAAATGGACGTCATATTTTATTTAGTGTGACCGGAAGTCAGTAATTGAACACACAAAGTCATCAGAAAAAGCTAAGATGGCCATGTGCACATTAACCTTAGCTTTAGAACTTTTTCATACAGAGTAGTCCAAACCGCACAGCAACAGGTTAATAACTAATTTAGCATTGTGGATTGATCATCTCAGAAGTTCTCTTGACTGAGGTTTTCTGTGTTTTCTTCCTTCCATTTCATCCTGTTAGGGTAACTTCATATCGTGTACGGATCCAGTCCGTACATGATGTGAAGTTATCCAATGAGGACTTGCATGTAAGCTTTAGCTTTCCAGTTTATCAAATACCACTGAACAGTTCTTACCTATAAATGAAGTTAGGTACAGCTGCTAGAAATGGCTATGGCACTAAAAATTATGTACCTTTCATCTTTTTGTATGCAATAACCCTCAGTGATTGATACACCATTAGGATTGACTTTCATGTGTTGCTGTTACTGCTCAAACAGGTCTGATGTTTAAAGGCTAGATGTGAAATAATAACTCCCCTCAAGTGTCATAAACCAAAAATAAGAAGCCTGTTTTGAAAATGTAAAGAGTAAAAGTACAGCTATTGGTCTTAAAATGTACGGAGTAAAAGTACAAAGTTGTGTGAAAAATAAATACTCAAGTAAAAAACAGAGAACTGAAAATTGTACTCAAGTACAGTAATGAAGTATTTGTACTATGTTACCTACCACCTCTGCAAACTGTTCAGAGCTACTTCCCACTACTGCCTTATTCACCATAGCAAGTGGCATAATCTGGCAGATTTTTATGTTTTGTTCCCTTCAACCAACAGAATTTGTGTCTCCTCCCAGAATTTAACTGTTAGGCAAATGTATAAACCACTAGACTACAGAGGCACTAACTTCTCACTCTGCTAAACCTCATAAATCCACTTTCCATGGCTGCCTGGATGTTAATCTTTAACACCCGAAAGAACAGGACAGAGAATTTTGACTGTTTTTTTTAACCCAAAATGGTTCCTCAGTGTTTGTTTGCTTTTTTGAACTGAGGGAGCATTTAAACCAAGAAATGGCTAATAATGTCAGATATATTCAATAGTCACACAGGCCGAGAAATCCGTCACTGACCCCATGGCAACAGGTATCACTAGAGAACATGTGTAGCAAGTAAAAGATGTCTTTTTACATTACAGGTGAACATTCTCTATTTTTTCAATTTTCACTACTGTTTGATGATTAGTTGGTGACTGTTTGCAGACAAGTCAGTATCTTTCATGCTAAAAATGGCTGACTGCAGTAATCTGAGATCAACCAAAGCAATCATAACGGCAACTTCCTGCAGCCACTTGATAGCCGATGAGGGAAAACATATTTTTCCCTAGCCATCAGTAGTTGCTAGGAGGTCGCCAACACGTCTCTGGGCCTGTGTAACTGAGGTCTAACAAGTACACCTTAAGATACGTCATCTTTCTGACTTTTAACTTTTTCTTTACAGGTCGGCATTAATTACCAGCCTCCAACTGCAGTTCCTGGTGGAGACCTGGCCAAGGTCCAGAGGGCTGTGTGCATGCTGAGCAACACCACTGCTATTGCAGAAGCCTGGTCTCGTCTTGACCACAAGTTTGACCTGATGTACGCTAAGCGTGCATTCGTCCACTGGTATGTGGGTGAGGGCATGGAGGAGGGAGAGTTTGCAGAGGCCAGAGAGGACCTGGCTTGTTTGGAGAAAGATTACGAGGAGTTGGGCCGAATGAACCCCGACTCTGAAAACGACGAAGAATACTGAAATTTCTAAGGCCTAAATCTGTGACAGCAAAGCTGTTATTTAATCCTAAATAACCAAAGCGATGCATTTCTCACTGCTTTTTTTATAATGCCATTTTTATGTGAGCTAAGTTGTTTTTGAATTGTGCTCTGAATAAATTTTGTCTTGGCATATTCTGTGTGAAACTTGTCAAAGACACAGTGGTCTAAGATGGTGCCAGGTAACCACATGTGGCCCCTTTACAAATCAGGTCAGGGGGTCTTTGATGCAAGCCTTTCCACCACCCTCCTGCTCATATTTCCTGTCTGCTTCTACAGTTCACGCAAGGCACTGGTGTCAAACGTTACCCATTACCAATAAGAAGAGCCTATTAATCAAATAACAGGTTTACTTTTTCACTCATTTCCTTCTATGTACGCTGGGACTTATCCTAGCTGCCTTTAGGTGGGAATTGTATTACACACAAGACAACCACACTCAAATTTAAAATCACCAATTCACCTGACGTGCAAGTCTTTAGACTGTTGGAGGAAGCAGGAGTACCCAGAGGAAACCCACGCAGGCACATATAGAACATGCATACGCAAACAAACTCAGCCATCCTCCAGGTTTGAACCCAGAACCTTCTTGCTTTGAAGCACCTTTGCTAACCACTTTACCACCCACTAAAAATAACAGCTTCCTCTCGTTTGGCTGCATGTCCTCCTGAGATGTGTCGTTTGACTGTGAATAGCAGCTAATCAAACACCGTGCAGAGCAACATGCAGCATGGTCAACAGACAAAGTGTTGTGGTGTTCCAGAAACTGAACAGCATACAAAAGTATGACTGAAGATCACTGGAACATGTCACCCTCATCTCCAGTATGTCTTGCTTGAGTTTTCACCAAGTGTTATGCTCAATTCAATCTACATATTTTTATTTTTATCTACTAGAGTAGCTTTGTATTGTTCACAGATCAAAATAATCCTTATTTAAAACTTTTTAGCTCCCTCCTCTATCACTTAAAAGCAACTACTTTCTGGTGTTTTCATTACATCATTAAGTGCTCTGGGGCGACTGCTGTAATTTGGTGCTATATGATGTGCGGATCCTTGTTAAACAGAAGCTTTGAAGGGAAGATGGGTGCTTACATGACCATATTAGAACTATTGCCTCTCAGTGACATCATGCAGAGACAAAAACAGAAAAAAAATGTACAAAATAGAGTGTTTATAGCAGTGTGAAGCTTGAATACAGTTATTTGCGCATACAGTGACATCATTATTCAAAACTTCAGCCATGTTAATATAGGCATTCACCATTGTAATAGGATAACAGAAAATGAGGAACTGTTTAATAATTCCCATTGAAAATAAATACATAGGTAGCCCATGCAGTGATGCCATGAGTTGCTCTACAGGTGTTGACGACTAAATTCTTGTCTACATTTCTGTTAAAACACACTCACAGTGATCTAGTCATGATGGGACAAAGGTGGGAGCTGGAACAGCTTTAAATTGTGAAACTGCTCAAATCTTGGACAATTTTCAGTGTGTTAAACACTGGACTGGACAAGCTGATTTCTTACTTACAGTTTCTATGGGCAGAAACAAGATTTCAGAACAGGAAGTAAAACAAAGACAAGACAGTAAAGTCAGATGTATCAGGGAAGCTTCTTCTTTCAGCTGCTGAACTGATCTGCAACAGTATCGTCCTCTGTCACAAAAACCCTCTGCATGTTCTCCTTTACTACATCCGTGAATCTTCTCTATGGTCTTCCTGCCTGATAGCTTAATATTCAGCCTCCTTTTTCCCATAAATCCACTATCCCTCCTCTGCACATGTCCAAGCCTTGCTTCCCAAACTTTGTGTCCAAACTGCATGGCCTGAGCTGTCCCTCTGATGTACTCCTTTCTGATCCTGTCCCAATTTTCCCATAGACTTCCATAGGACTGGGAGGCTTTTTGCAGCCAAAGATATCACCTCCTGGTGGACATTTAAAAGAATGCAATGAATGCAATTCCACACTGGTTCTAATTTTGAGGAGCTGAAGCCCCAACACCCAGTACCTGTAACCTAGCTTTGTTGTTTCTGTCCTGTCACCAAGTTAAATGAAATTTCGAAAATCAAATTAAAAATGAACTTCTTTTGATTTGGACCCAAACCAGTCTCTGCCTTGACAGGTCCTGGGTCCTTTTGGACCTCATCTGGAGTCTTTTATTGGTCTAGTTCATGTGAATATGTGTCAGGTTTTTTATGAAGGAGGGAAAGATATTGTGTGATGTCTCTCTTCAGATATGTTTCTCCACTCTTATTACAGTTGTCTCTGAATAATCGTGTAAACACTGCTGTAAGTCGATTTAGTAATTAAATGGCATTTTCTGGGTTGGAACGGGTTACCGTGAGCACAGGCTGGACCTGCAGCTCCTCTCCAGATTCACTGTGTGTCAGGTGATGTTGGTAAGTAGGCCACAGCGGCTGTACTTCCAAGGAATCAACTGAAATAGGATGTAATCCGGTGCAGAGGTGTTTCCTCAGTTATTTTGTTTCAGATCCTTTTAAGTTTGAGATTCCCAGTTATTTTTATTTTTATTAGCTTCACATTGTCTTTACATAACCACGCTGCACTAATCAGGAAAAGGGAAAATAAAAAGATGCCACTACATCTTTTTGTACTCACTTCTCAGCCATTCCTCAAAAGCACATTTTCAGTTATTTTAAGGGAATTTTCATACATGCAGTTTCAGTTCAGCATTAATCTAGAATCTAACCTCCCTAAGTGGCTTACCGGTGACCTGGTGCATGTTAATAAGTATTTTTTAAATTTTGATGTACAGCTATTGAATCTAATTAAATATGTTATTTGCATATGTTAATCAAATATACTCTATTTTCACATAAATAAGGTTAAAAGGCAACTATAGCCTGGATATGTCTAAAGTATGAAAACCACCAGTTTCCTCTATTAAAACCAGCAGTTTCATCTTCTTAAGAAGGGTTAGGGTTAAGTGTAAGGTAGCAGCTGTTAACCGGTTTATTACAGCAGCTGCCCCTGATTAGCACACAAAGTGCTGTGCAAATGCACTCTTATATGTTTAGATTCTTATCTGACTAACAGTACAGTGAGGGAGGTGAGCAAAATTAAAGCTGCCATGACTCCAACCCACATAACCAGATCCAGGATGAATAATCAGTAAACTGAAAGACAAAGAGCCACAGATGGCACCGGTCCCCACAGAGCTGTGATCCCAACATCATGGAGTCAGTTTGAGATTATGAGAAAGCCTAAATCCACAGAGAAACTGGGGCAAGTTTTACTATTGTTTGGTAATACAAAATATTAATTGCATATATTTATTTATTATTTTTCTTTTCATTGTTTACTCCACTTTTTGTCTTAGTTAACTGATAATAACTACTATTCATGGCAAAGAAAGATAGAAAGAAAGAAGCAGCTGTTTTATGAGATACATCCAATCAAACTGCTCTCAGTGTCTATTTAAACAACGAGTCCCGGCAGCCGTTAAAAGTGTCACCTGCACGTATCCCTCCGCCCAAGCATAAACACAAGTCACTCAGTAAAGAAGAAAGCCGTTTAACGCACAACTTCATTGCATTGTGTTTTTATTATATTTGGAAGCATGAAATTCGTTTGATATTACCCCCAATTCGCTGCCATCTGTTGCAGGCTGACGCTGAAGTGGAAAAAGTAAAGAGTCGTTTCACTTTTTGGCGTTAGCTAAGATTTTGAACCTGTGGAGCAGATACATGGTGGCTGCAAGCTAGAGGTATCAAAAGTCATTTAAATTAATCTCAGGTCTGTCAGAAAAGACCATGAAATAATAATGTCAATTTTAAATAGATATCAGTTGCAAACAAAAAGGACATTGTGAAATATTAACCTTAAAAGCTAATGCTTAAACTGCCTTTGGAGAATCCACAGAAATCTGATGGTGTTATTTCTTGTGAACACTGAGAGGTTTGACTCAGTAGTGGCAAAAACACAAATGTTTTCCAGAATTTGGGAGTCCACTTAAAACATATATTTGTCTAGTTTAATGAGCAATCCATGTACAAAACAAATGAGTGCAGCCTGAGATGTCTCAGCTGTATTGAGAAATACTTTTAACCTTAACTTTTGGCTGACCCGCATAGATTATGCATTTATTTCATGTTTTAGTGCCAAATATCTTACCCCATGATGGAACAAAATGTCCTCTGAGTTATTTATTTACAAATCCCTACTGTTGATTACAACAGTGTTTTTACATCTTTATGATTCAAACAACCTGCTTCATCAGTTTTAACCTGCATAATACTGATATTGCACAAGGAATAGAAAACATTTTATTTACCTAAATACTGACTTCATTGCCAAATTGATGCTTTTGGTGAGCAGATTGTGGTCCCCGGGCCACGTGTTTGCCACTCCTGCAGTAGGCCATTATGCCATGATGTGGGGTGTCCAGTGCTCAAAAGCATCTTTTGTCCTGTATTCAACTGGCTGCCCTTCCCTGAACCTGGTTCTGCCTGAGGTTTCCCACTGTCACCAAGTGCTTGCTCATAGTAATTTGATTGTTGGAGTTTTCTCTGTTTTTTTGTAGGGTCTTTACCTTACAATATAAAGTGGCTCGATGGGACTTTTGTGAATTGGCACTATATAAATAAAACTGAACTGAACTGAATTGAATTGAACCGCTAACACACTATGTAGAATTAGGCGAGTAAAAATGTGTGTTCGTATCTATATTTGAGTAAAGTGCAGATATCGCAATATGGTAAGCTTAAAGCTTCACATGACAATAAACTTTCATTATACTGAATAAGCTATGAAAATGATTTGAATTTGCATTCAAAATTGTGTAACTTTTTTTAATTAAAAGGTAAACGGTAATGCAGTCAGTTAAGTTTTTTCTGCAATTTCTTCTTCATAATTAGTGAGAAAATATTCAAAAGAGGAATTAAATATATTTAAATGCCACAATGACAAATGAACATGTTTTTATTTATTGTTAGGAGTTGAATCATTGTCTGTGTACGTTCTCAGTAATCCAGGTCATGGTAGTCTAAGGAGATTGGAAAGAAGGTCACTGGGCTTCTTTCCAAGCTCCTTAAATGAGTTAAATCATTAGGTTTTACTCATTCTATGAGTGTATGTATGGCATTTTATTTGATGATTATATTGTAATTTGATCTGCAAGTAATTAAATAATTAATAAGACAGTACCTCTGGTTTTTAGTGCAGTCGAAACAAGTAAATTATGAAGTAACAAAGTAAGCCTAAAACACATCACACTTACAAAATACTGAAGTTAGTTACTTCCTTATTCTAGAAATGAATTAAACATTTTCATATACCTACACTGTGAATCCCCATGTAGTTATATAATCATTACTATTTAATTAATTATCTTTTTCATAAGATGGCTGAACTTCATATAGTTCTCCCATATTAGCTTCTCTTCATTGGCTTTTTGTAAAATTTTGAATTTAATTTAAAATCCTTCTCCTTAAATACAAAGTCCAAAATATTATTACCAGATTATTCCAACAGAGTTCCAACTTTGGGTTCAGGAGACAGACAGCCTTTCTACTTTTAAGAATAAGCTTAAACATTTCTTTCTGATGAGCCTTATAGTTTGGTCTGGATCAGGTGATCCTCGATGATCCCGTTCTTATGGTGCTATAAGCTCAGCTCATGATTCATTTCTTCTAATTCACTCCCAATGTATTTATATGCCACTTTTGGATTCATTAACTTTTATCTACTGCCATCTGTAGTTTTATTTTCCTGTTTTGTTTTAGTGTTGACTGGGCCAGCAGGTTAAAGAATTTGCCAATGCTGTTGCATTGATATGCATCTTTATGTATGTGAAATTTAACATGAGTCCTTATCTGTTGTTTTTGAGTGGCAAAAATTGTAGGGTGGGTGTGAACTTTATTGATTTTTGTTTTTTAATTATTGCAGCATGCTCTGTGATCCTCTTTTCTGTCTTCTCTTTACCCTCATACCGCAAACAGTCATGGCAGATGTTGCCCTTGGCTAAGGTCAGTCTTCTGGGGGTCTTTTCCTGTTAAAAAGAGAGTTCTTCCTTCCCACAGTTGCCAAGTGCTTGCTCTTACGGGATACTTTGATTGTTGGGGTTGTGTTTCTGCTATGGTAGGGTTTTATCTTACACTAAAAAAGAGAGTGTGGTGTTGTGAAAACTGAATTAAAATGAAATTTCCAAGAGGCCTAATTTCGAATCAGCCCCACATTAAAGTGGAGTATATCCTGTTCCAGGGTATAGTTACAAAACATGGGGATATGAAAAAATAAAAAAATAAAAAATAAAACTATGATTTCTGTCTGTAAAGTCCTGCGTAATTTAAGATATCATATTACAGGACACGGTGTAAACTGTATTCCATCTGTAGTTACTGATTAATACGTCGATTTAACCGCAGAAACAGAGAATTTACACATGCATAGATAAGAGCTGCGTGGTGTCTAGTTTTTCGAGCGGACGTGCTCACTGCCTTGGAACATTCTCCTCACTGTGAGTGGATGTGTGTGTGTGTAAGTGGAAGAGTGTGTAGGTTATGTGTGTATTTGAGAGTGTGTGTAAGCTGCCTCCTCTCATGTTGATGTCGACTGGCTGCCACCCACTCTGGCGGTGAATAGACGGGATAAAAAATAATTAATTAGATTTAAAAAGCACTCTTCGAACGGTGACCTCTCCTGTCCGAGCTTCCACCGGGTCGTCCGAAACGATGAGCCAGCCTCGGCCGGACGAGTTCAAGCCTCCTCCGGAGTGCCCGGTCTTCGAGCCCAGCTGGGAAGAATTTCGAGACCCGTACGCCTTCATCAATAAGATCCGTCCCATCGCTGAAAAAACGGGCATTTGTAAAGTGCGGCCGCCCCCGGTGAGTGTCATTAAAGGTGAAAAAAGCGTTACGGAGACGCGGATGCTGAATTAGTTCATCGTTAAAGACGGAGAGCTGGGGATTTAAAGGGACTGCTCAACATGGCGGATAAACGGTTGTTTCATTCTTTGTGCTGCCACTGCTAGCTGCCTCTCTTTCGTGACTATTCACAACGAAGCGCTCTGCTTTTGGTCGACTTTAAGCTCGACAGCAGCCTCGTAGACGTGTCAGTATTTTGAAAGTGGGTTATAGTCGCGGTTCACCGTGTGTCAACAAAGTGTCGGTGGCCCCGGTCATTGAGTCACTTTTGCTTGGCTAGGCTAGCGCAGGCTAACAGCTCAACCTGTCATAATTCAACACACAGCTTTGACATAGGTGGCTATGCGGAAGCCATTAGGCTCAGTAGAAGAAGAAGAGGATAATCATGATGTGATCATATGAGGGACAATGCTTTTACTCAGCTTGTCCCCAAGTGTCCTCGCATACCTAAAGTTGGTATTAATTAGGGATTATTTTCTCAAGAGCATCCTGAAGTAGTCATCGCCCTCCAGTGTGCGCCCCGTCACTTTTTGGGGTGTTTTTATTCCGCCTGTCCAAGTCCAGAATTAACTCGTCATTTCCTTTAAGTGTCAGATATTTACCCCCATTGTGGGCCAAAGACTCAACTCGATTTTCTTTCTGAAAAGTTATTGTTAAATCCGCCATATTACCGCCACCTACACCCTAGCGTGCATGTTATTAGAATATGAGTTTGTTAAGAGTGAGCCACTCTTCATGTATATGCCTGTGTTGTAGGGTGTTGTCCTCCATGTTGGCTTTGTGGTAAGCTGTGCTGGTGAGTGAGTCTTCCATCTGGCCATTTTGTGTGCCAGTGGTGAGGGGGGGATGTTGGCTTCAGACTTAAAACAAGAACTTTAGGGGCCCAGCATGGGTGTTGAATGGGTGTTTTCATTGTATATCCCAGTCTGTGTGTGGTATTGAAGAGGTTATTGATTGTTGGTCTGGCAGCTATCAGCAGGCCTTGCCTAGCCTGCAAATATGTAGTCATATGCCTCTTTTACCTGGCTAATTTCACTTTAGATAAGCCACCAGTGTTAAAAAAATAAAATAAAAAAAGTTTGGCATTTTTCATAATTTGGGTCCAAACACAACTGGGAAAACTTTCAAAAAGCCAGTAGCCTCAGTCACATGGCATACTGTTGCAAAAATGAAAGTCAAAGAAGACTACGTAATTCAATGACCTTCACTTGTATTTTTGTTGCTGTTTAGGGTTGGCAGCCTCCGTTTGCTTGTGATATCGACAAGCTTCACTTTGTTCCTCGGATCCAAAGGCTCAATGAACTGGAGGTGAGTTTTGCTAGTCAGATCATACCAGCCCTCATTTGACTCTTTTATCTTTCTGTGGATCAGTACTCTGAAATGTTGTTCTATTTTTAACTCATTCACGTAGCGAATAAACCCACGGAGGCTACATTAATGAAACAAAGACCAGTAATGTTATTACTGCTTTGGAATAATGTTACGAAATAAAGGATTACTGGATTTAAAACTGAAAGTGCATTTCTTTATGTTTTACAAAAACAGTAGAACAGCACTTCATATTCATTTTTTCTGGTTTTGCTGTCATGTCCCTCAGTAATCTTTTTGGTGTTCTTGGTCTTAAGCTGACTTTTAATTGCTTGTCTCTTTTCTCAGGCACAAACCAGAGTTAAACTCAACTTCTTGGACCAGATTGCGAAATATTGGGACTTGCAGGGATGTAGCCTGAAGATTCCTCATGTGGAGAGGAAGATTTTGGATTTATATAAGCTAAATAAGGTTGATATTTGCTTGCACTGTACATCATTTTTAAATCAGATACTCAGGGGTTTTAGCTGACTGAAAAAACAGGCCTTTTGGATGGGTGACTACTCACATAAACATGATTAGTTAAGACTCTTTATTTTTGAGGCAATTTGATAAATAAAAATGTATTTCAAATTTGAGTAAATTAAACCCCTCTTCAAAAAGTACATGTAAAGAGATCAGAGTCCTGGAGATTTCCTTTAGTGGAAGATCAGAACCTTTTTATATGCAGGAAAAACTGTCAATATATATGTAATAATCTAGTTAAACCACTCTTACAACGAACTATGTGTCACTTCAGCTGGTAGCAGAGGAAGGTGGGTTTGACATCGTCTGCCGGGACAGGCGATGGACCAAGATTGCGCTGCAAATGGGCTTCGCCCCTGGCAAAGCCGTGGGCTCACACCTGCGAGGGCATTACGAGCGAATCCTCTATCCCTACAATCTGTTTCAGAGTGGAGCAAACCTGCTGGTGAGTTAGATGCATGCATCAGCCTGACAACATATCTTTTTTCCCAGCAGTGTGTGAGTCATCTGGTCTGTGCACAAACTATAATGAGAAATGCCTGTTTAGGGGATGTTTTCTACTTTGATTTCCCTACTTGTGCTAATGCAAAGTATACAAGCAGTGCTGTACCTTACTGTAAAATAAAAAGCAACCACCCCAATACAAATCCAGTAAGTGCTTTAAAGAAGCAGATATTAAAGCACAAAGGAAGCAGCCAGAGCTTTTTCATAAATTTGGGAGCCGCTGCTTTAGTGAGCCTATAGATTAGCTTGCTTGTCATTTTGCTGAATATATTTTCAGCTTTAATTTTAACAGCAAATGTTTCTTTCTGATCTTGTTGACTAAAGCAATTATCATCTGGCAGTTTTTAAAGATGATGGGTCACGGTTGCCATCCTCTTTTTGTTGTTTTCTTCTTCTTTTTTAAAAAAAAATGTCTTCCTGTTTCATTAATTTTGGAAGTACTGCAGCATCGATACCCAGCTGAGTTTAGAGAGACTAACAGCCTCAGCAGTGTAGGAGTGAAAGGCGCACATGTAACACAGAGTACTGTGTTGTAATATACTGATTAAATTGTTTTTTATGATTGAAAAACATTCTTAATAATATATAGGTGTCTTATTAATATATATATATATAATATGTGTGAGTATTAGCCCCAGGGATTATCCACAGAATGCTCTTTGGATTATCCAGCCCAGTTTGAAACATGTTGACTCCAGTGCTAACATTTAAGAGCTAAACCAAAGACATGTTCAATTTTCCTAAATATTCCCACAATTCATAACAGTTCATAGCTGCACTTCCTGGGTGACTGTGGCTCAGGAGGTAGAGCAGGTCATGTACTAACCAGAAGATTGGTTGATTCCTGGCTTCACTACTGTGTTTGACAAAATTTTCTTGGACACAATACTGAAACCCGAGTTGCTCAAAAACAAACAATAAAATCTTAAAATCAAGTTTAACAGCCTGCCAGTGTGAGGACGCCATTATAGGCAGTTTGTGGTCTTGCTTGCATATGCCAATTAACGCCCAAACCACAGCGTTTTGGACCAGTTTCCTTCCACCAAGCAGTGACAGACTGACACCTGAATAGAGAACAACATAAGATAAGGTACATTTAGTTGGGACATTACAATTACTGGAACAAAAACATGAAAAACAACCAAGCGCAGTATAATGAAGACAATATCAAAAACAAAATAGCTTAGTAAGGTAAATAAATACACAAAAGGAGTACAGTTAAATAGAATATATTAAACATGAGAAGCTCAGTGGATCAAAACCTAAATATAATACAGTGAGGAGCTCAGTCAGTAAAATCAAGAAATGTGTGCCTTCATTCAAAGTCACAATAAGACGGGTGAAGTTTGAACATGGTTTAGGACACAGCAGGTGGCTGTTTGAAAAGCAAACTTAGGCGTGGGTACATATTTGCATTAGCGTAAGTAGGACAATGAAAGCAGGAAATACCCACTGAACTGGTATTTCTCATTTCTTCAGCAAATGAAAATGATTTATAGTTCATGGATGGACCCTCATCTGTAAATAAATCTCAGTTCATTAATGTTTCCATTGAAGCTAAATGTTGTTGAATGCAAGTTGAATGTTGGAAGGATCAAGATTAAACAAATGCATTATTAGGATCGCTTGTTCTATGTTGGGTCGTATGTTTTGTGTTTTTAAGATCTGTCTGATTTTTGCAGTATGTTTAAGTTAGCTCTGTTTTCTTACTGATATATTGAGTTTGAGCTTATCATCTGCTGTCTAGTTTTTTATTGATTTTGGCTCTAACTTTTCATAACATTTTGCAAAAGAGCTGTTTTAATTGGTCATGTGTGACCTCTTACACAGGTCACTTTAAACCGTGTAATTACCAAAGCTCTCTCCTGCCTTAGGCACCAGATCCAGCTTCCAAACTGATGCGTTTGGAGGTGGATCCTGAACTTCAAGAGGTACGTTTGTGTCACGTTTAAGAAGCTACTCGGCCTCACATCTAACAAAATGCATGTTTATCTGTGGCTGGGCAGCATAAAGCGTTTCCAGCTTTGTGGGGCTATATTTGCAGACACAACATTTAAAACTCTTCATAAAACAGTTAATCTTAATATCAGATCACGGTATCTTCACCTTGACCTACTTTCTGCAATAGTAATGTGTTGTCCACACAATAACCTGCTGTTGGTAATTAGTTAAACTAAAAAGTCAAACTCCTGAGAGTCTGAGACACCTTACCTTTAAACACTAACTGCCTCAACTCACATGTGTCCTTCTGTTTAATTTGGCATGTTTCTTTGCTCCCTGTTTGAGGTGACAAACTAACCACATCCTCCTCATGGATGTTTCTTCTTTGACTGTTTCACTATAAACACTCTTAAATACCAAATGATGTTTTCGATTGTAAAAATTAAAAAAAAGTAAACCACAACTGGACATTTTAACAATAAAATCCACTCTTAAAACTATAATAACGAAACTAAAATAACTCTGAATACCAGATACATTATTAAGTCCTCATTGCATGTGTTTGTTTAAGACTGGAATGTGTACATGATGTGAAATATTGTGTTTGTATTGTCGTACTCTGAACTTCTTGAATCACATCCGTGGGAAGTACCACACATATGATTATAATTTACAGATTAAAACTAACGCTGAATCTAATAAAAACAAAATATTTTCAAACAATATAAACATCTGTATAAAGAATATAAACTTTCTCTGGAAAGAGAAAGAAAAGAATATAAAAATGAAACAAGATAAAAACTAATAAAAAAATATGAAAAGGCTAGAGTAAATGTTTTTTTTTTTTCACCAGGTATCTTATTAAACATTCACACCAGTGCCTGAGAGTGGTTAACAAACTTCATAAAGCTGAAAAAGACTAAAATATATTTTTTATATTCTTATATGGTTTTTTTTTTTTTTAATTTTAGTTACTGTAATTTTGTTTCAGGTAGTTTCCATTTTTTCCTTAAGTCTAATTTTTGTTTTTTAATTTCAGTTAACTAAAATATTTCTTCTACTCTTACTTTTAGTTTTAGTTAACTGTATTATACTACCTGGCAGTCAGTTTATATCTTCCTGATTACTGCATCTGATTATACAGGTATTTCCTGTTAGTCGCATAGGTTCTTTCTAATAGCCTTTGTAATGTAGTTCTTCCTCGCTGGCTCTTTCAGTGTGTTCAGAAGCCTGTCCAGCCGGTCGACAGCGCAGAGGAGGGCACAGACATCAAGGAGCAGAAGCTGGAGGACCAGGCTCAGAGGACACCTGTCCAGATACCTGATGCTTGTCCAAGTGCTCGCAGAGCCAAGCGCATGAAGTGTGAGGTGGGAGCCACAAAGCGCGACTAAAACTGCCTTGAAACCAGCAGTACAAGCTTGACTATTCAACAGTTATTTGAAGATTCGCGTAGTTTGAAGTTTCAGTTCTCGCTTTGTCTGTAGGCTGTCTGTGTGAAGACTGAACCAGGTGAGCCCGGTGATAGCAAGCCAAACCTGAGGCGGAGGATGGGGTCTTTTGTTGTCAAGACAGAACCAGGTCAGACCCACACCCAAGAGCGAAGAAACAGCTACTCTGTTGATATTCACAGCATTAATACAAACACTTCAGGACGCCTTGTTTGGAATCATTAAGCATTAATAAACATTTATGAATGTTTGTAACAAGAGTGTAAAGTAAACATATCTTCAGTAGTTACAAATCCTCCTTTAGCCAAGAAAATAATGTTTTTATAGTCACTTAAAAATACCAAATATGGAGTCCATGTATTTTTTTATATCCTGTAAAGGATAAACATCTTCTTGGTCTTAGTAACATTCATGTGGCCTTGCAGAGAAAGAGATTCCAATTCTGGTGAAACAGGAACCAGTTGAAACCAAGGAACTAATAATTGAAGCTGACAAAGTTCCCAAGTCACGGTACAAGAAATTCATGCCTCCAGTTCCTCCGAGTCCAGTAAGTAGACACCAGAAATGTCTGTTCAGTTTAATGCAACATGATAGAAATCCACACAGCTTTTATCGCTTGACTAAGTGTGCTGGGAAACTTGCTTCCTTTGTCCATTAAATATGTATCATTTTTTTAAAAAAAACATTAAGAATGTGACATTTTAATGCTGAATGTAATTACATAAACTAAAAGATAAAATAGCACAAGAAAGGAAGGCAGAGGGAATGTAAGAAGAGAAAAAATGAGCAGGAATAAAGGTTTAAAATATCATGCCAAGCAAAACACCCCATAACTGATCATTTAAATCTGACAGCATTTCAAAGTATATTTTTTACATGCATGTTGAAATTCTTCATTTTTGTTATAAATATAATGAATACTGGAAGATTTTCAGTGTGTGTAAAAAATGTTTTTCATTTGTGTCTGTTTATTTTCATCTCACTACAAACTGCTCCTGTTGTTATTGCCCAGGTGGATCTGGTTGTGTGTCTGGTGTGTGGCAGTGGGGGAGATGAAGACCGCCTGTTGCTGTGTGACGGCTGTGACGACAGCTACCACACCTTCTGTTTGATCCCTCCTCTGCACGACGTTCCCAGAGGAGACTGGAGGTGCCCCAAGTGTCTTGCTCAGGTGAGGTTAAACAGCCTACAGTCTGGTAACACTTTATAATTACTATCGTTAATACATAGAAAAATCAGCTAAATAGTTTTTCACTGTTCGCAAATATTGAAAAAATACTAAATAATATTTAGTATTATTTAATAATTCTTTGTAAACCATCTATAACATTATCTTGATAGTTGTTAAATTGGAATGAATGTTTATAAAGCTTCTAAGTAGTGCATAAATACTGTGTAGTCCATCTATAAACATTATTGTTTACTTTTGTTTATTGTGAATGGGTTTTTTTTTAAGCTGTTGCTAGGTTTTATTGTGTTTGTTTTTAAAAGAACATATAAGCAGGTATGGTATCAGTGATGTAAAGACTGTGACCTGTAGTTGTTCTGGGCTTTTACTGGCATGTTTAGCAGAATTAACAGCTCAAAAAATTTGTATAACTTCTCCTAGTTTAGACGATGTAAGGAGTGAGTGGGCTCAAACAGCTTCCATAGCCAAATCACAAAAAGAACACAACTCCGCTGCAGCCAGTGTATTCCCAGGGTCGGTTTTAAAGGTTCTTCTTCCAGGAGCCGGCTCTAATGACTGGCAGACTCTTGCCACCTACAAAACCCAGAATAATTTGATTTCACTTCTCTTTGTCACTCTTTACTTTAATATGAACCTTTTAAATACACCAATGTATGTTTAATGCCAAATCAGAACCAAATATGGTGGAACTGAATAATCTTCTGGATTGGGGTTTTCAGACAAGTCTAAATACTGTGATGGTTTGAACCATCAGAAAAAAAACCCAAAACCTGGTAGTCATTCAAATTGCCTTGTGTACACTCGCGCTCACTATTTGATGACAAAATTTATGTCACTCAGACTCAAGTGGAACATAACAGACTCGCGGATGTTTAAATATAATCAAGACTTTACTTAGACCCAAACACACCAGGAAACTAGAACACTTGGCATTACATAAGACGTCTGTGATGGCAAATCATTCTTTTAGATCATAGTTCTTTCATTTCAGCAAAATAATTAATTCTTGTTCTCCAACTTCCAGTAGACAGTATGTCAGTCATGACAAAGGGCTGCTATTCATTCTTGACCCTGAGATAATCTGAGGGACTCTTTCCTAGAAAAAAAATGATGTGTGAACTTCACACCTTTAGGAGGCAGGGCTGGCTTTTACCACAGGCCACCAGAGGGGTGCCAAAGAAATAGAAAAAATATTTTTAATTCTTTGTGATCTAATTTTGAAACACTGCTTACACCATTAAGCATCTGATACCCAGAGGAGACCTCAGGCAGGATGCTCTGCTGGGGGCTGACTCATATAACCCGCTGCTTCACTGAGCCAGAGTTTATAAAGTGGTGTTTAGTTTGAGTTTTAGATATATAACAGCAGCGGCAGTGTACAAAGTGAGTTTCAGTGATAGCGTAAAGGTGAAAATACCTCTAAATTGCAGTTACTCCAATGTTTTGTTGCCTTTGAAGTTAATGGCTGTTTAAATCTGGCCTAGACGATTCACGGTCGCATCATCTCTCCAGTTGTAAGCCATAAGTGTAGTGTGAAGTTTGTCAAAATGTCGGAGTAAGAGGAAAATTAAAATCATAAAACACCCAATCCAATTGGAAATGGCTTTTAAGATGTGTTGGTGCTGAAGGTTGGAGATCTATCTCCTCAGGTGTTGGCATTATAACAGTCTGCAACCTGAGTGCCACCCTTGAATCGCTTTACCATTGAGCGAAATATCAAATCTGAAACCAAGTGGGGATGCTTCCACCTGTGACCCATTGCTCATCTGTAGCTTTCACTTTCCTCTATTGTTGCTGAAAGTTCTGAGTCTTTCAAGCTGCCAATTTGGCTCTCTAGACTACAGACTTTAGGGCACAGAGGCTTCTATGTTCAGGCTCCAACACTATTGATTTGTCATCTGAAAGACATCCAAAACATGTAAACTCTGGGAAAATGTAGGGCTATTGGTTTCACCTAAACATTTAATTTCTCTTTTTACCCCATGAAAAATGTTAGATACAGCGTCTGAACAGCGTTATTTGGGCATTCTTTAATCACAATCATTATTTAAATTAATAGTCACCAGAACAATAAGTGATTATATCTGGTGTGGTGCCAGGGGCTATTATTAGGGTTTCGGGGACCCTGTGTCGTTGAAGTGATTAGTCGTTTTTGGACAGACATGGTAATAGTGACGCTTGCTTGACTGGCCATGCCAGAGGCCACTTTAAGAGAACTGCATGTATAGAAAAGTCTGATTGAAAAAAAAATGCTTTAAAAGGTTTGCTCACTTTTTCTCCAAGATCATTTTTTTCCTCCTGGAAGTTCATCCATTCTCCCACAGATTTAAGTTCAGGATTCTCTGATTTTTACGTATATGCTTTTAATAATGTAGTTATAGCATAGATTTTGGCATCATAATTCCATAAAAAATTGTGAATAAATTAAAAAACACATACACAAAAAAGCTAACCGTGTCAATATCTTTGAAAGGCTTTTTTTAATTCACCCACAGGAATGCAACAGACCTCATGAGGCGTTCGGGTTTGAACAGGCATACAGAGACTATTCCCTGCGTGCATTTGGCCAAATGGCAGATGCCTTTAAATCTGATTACTTCAACATGCCAGTTCATGTAAGTAGATAAGGTCCAAACATAAACATACTGCTCTTTGTCAGTCTGAGTATTTTAAATTCAATTCCCTCTCACTTCTTTGTTACAGATGGTGCCCACAGAGCTGGTAGAGAAAGAGTTTTGGCGTTTGGTTGGAGCCATTGATGAGGACGTTACTGTAGAGTATGGAGCAGATATCGCCTCAAAGGAGTTTGGGAGTGGATTCCCTATTCCAAATGGAAAATTTAAGGTTTCTCCAGCAGATGAGGTAAATGTCTTAATAAGCCATATAAAACCTTGTATATATCTGTGGAATCATGTTTTGTAAACTAAGAGGTACAAGCATTGCACTGTAATTCCTGCTATTGACCTGAGTATGCCATTCCCCATGCAGAAATACCTCAAATGTGGCTGGAACCTCAACAACCTGGCGATGATGAACCCGTCTGTACTGACTCATGTAACAGCTGACATCTGTGGGATGACGCTGCCGTGGCTTTATGTTGGCATGTGCTTCTCCTCTTTCTGCTGGCACATTGAGGATCACTGGAGCTACTCCATCAATTACCTGCACTGGTATACTAAAAAAAAGTCTCTTGTATAGGTTTATTATTGCTTGAACTCCTAAAATCAAATAATTTTGATTTGCACCTCACTTTTGGCCAGCAGGAGTGAAGTCTTGTTTATTTTGTTTACTTCAAGGGGGGAACCCAAAACCTGGTATGGTGCTCCTGGTTTTGCTGCCGAACAGCTGGAGGACGTGATGAGGAAACTGGCCCCAGAGCTTTTTGAGTCTCAACCTGACCTGCTCCACCAGCTGGTCACCATCATGAACCCCAACACCCTGATGGACCATGGAGTCCCAGTTCGTAGTCTTTTTCATATCCTGTGTAGTCTATATCTGTAAATGTAGTATTTTGTTATGTTGGTTGAATTTGTCAGTGTCTGTTATGAAGTGGATATACAGATAAAACTTGAAAATTCCTCACAGGATCATCTCTGCTCTCCACTTTGTTTCAGATTTACAGAACAAACCAGTGCGCTGGTGAGTTTGTCATCACATTTCCTAGAGCTTATCACAGTGGCTTCAATCAGGGCTTCAACTTCGCTGAAGCGGTCAACTTCTGCACAGTGGACTGGGTATTTAATCCCTTTGTTTTCACTTTTCTAAACAACATCTCTTTTTTTGTTTGTTAAAAGTATTTAAAACACTTTTTCCAATATAATTTCATGTGAAAGTAGCAGATGTGAATGAATAAAAAGGTCATTTTTAAAATTTTTAATATGAAAGATTTTCAATGATAGAGTACAAAAAAATGCCAGCCTGTTTTAGTGGTACTGCTGTACAGCTTGATTTATAGTCCTGCATAAAATCTACACTTTACCTGATCTGCAGCTTCCCAGAAAAATAACTACGCATCACAGCAACACACATTTTTAACCACTGTTATAACAACTGCTTTATGTCCTATAAAAACAGAGGTCACGTTAACTGAATATCTGAAATCTGAAAGCTGCCCATCCCCTTAACAGGTTAAAACACTGATGGTGAAACTGTAAAATGGTACTGGGAGCACTGGTCTGTTTCAAAATTCAAACAAACACAGTAGAATCCTTCATGATGATCTTCGAGTGCACCTGTTATCAATAGGTGCAGAAGGATCACATATTGTGGGATTTCCTCTCAGTGAAGTGAGTTCTCGCAGAATTAGGAAGTATCTAGACTATCTAGAAGGCTATGTCGCATGATGGCATGCAGGAGAAAGAAAGACCGCAAGAGAGAATGAAGCACCAGCAACAGCTGTAGAGTTCAGGAACACCAGTGCAATGTGCAGAGAAGACTTTTGGTAGCTTTTGGTCAAGTCTCTATGAGAAATTTTCCCATGACTTTCCCATGAAACAGGTAGAAAAAAGTCATGCTGAGGGCAGAGAAAAGTAGACACAAATACCAACAACAGCCTATGCCACAGGCTCTTTGGGATTCAGTGCAGGACTATAAATAAAGCTTAAGCTGCTTTATCGGGTCATGCATCAGTATTTAGATTACCTCCAGTATTTTCATACAGTGTTATGCAAAGGCTGTTACTATGAACTGTAGAGAAATGTGGAGCGGCAGTTTATATTATAAGTAATTTATATTATATCTGTTCACCTAACAAAGATCATGTTGCTTTTTTAACAAGTTGTAATAAATTCATTTTACTATCACAGGAGAGTAAGACAAGCTGAAAATATTTACATTAGGCTGAAAATGTTTTGTTCTTCTTTATTCACTTACTTGAAACTACTGCTGACTAATTTCTCTTCTGCTATTGCTCCATCACCAATTACACACTTAATTAACTTTCTTTTGCTCCTTTCTCTTCTACCAGATGCCTCTTGGCAGGCAGTGTGTTGACCACTACCGCACGCTGCATCGGTACAATGTGTTTTCACACGATGAGATGGTGTGCAACATGGCCACAAAAGCAGATACACTCAGTGTGGTTCTGGCCTCAGCTGTGCACAAGGACATGGTTGCCATGATCCGAGAAGAGGAGTTGCTGAGGGAGAAAGTGAAGAAAATGGTACAGCATCTTCCATCATCTCGTTTAGATATAATGACAGAGTTGCATAGTGTGTAGACTATTTTTTATAAATAAACACAGGTTTATTTTTCATATCACTACTTTAAAATAGCTTTTTTTGTTTTGGCAGAAACGTGTAAAAATGTGCCACTAAGCTTTATTGGCCAGCAGTGAAAGTAGCATACATGTTAAAAAAAAGTGCAAAGAGATGTCGTGTTTAAAAACACACTGCATCACCCTAATGCATTTGTTGTTGTCTCACACCTTCAGGGAGTAATGCACTGCCAGGAGGCAAAGTACGATCACCTCCAAGATGATGAGCGACAATGTTTCAAGTGCAAAACCACCTGCTACCTGTCTGCCATTACCTGTCCCTGTAACCCCGGAGTATTGGTCTGTCTGTACCACATCAGTAACCTCTGCTCCTGCCCCGTCACCAACTACACACTGAAGTAAGTCCCACTGATTTTTTTTTTAGTATTAAACTACAGAAAACTCTGTTTCTTCTGATTTGTGCATCTTATTAAAAAAAAATTGATTCTTTTGCTTTGCTGCTACAGTTACAGATACACACTGGACGACCTGTTTTTGATGATGAATTCTGTGAAGCAACGATCGGAGCTGTATGATGAATGGGCCTCCCGTGTAACAGAGACTCTAGAGGCCAAGCTAGAAAAAAAGAAAGGTAAGCAGCAAAAGGACCAAACAGATAGTTTCACGTGTTTTAGTAAACACCTAATTTCAGAAAATGAAACTATATTCAAATTTAAAACCAATGTTTTGAAGTTGCAGTAGACAGCCTCCTTCCATGCTGCTGTAACAAAGACTGCATTACTTTCCATTTTAAAACACCGGCTTATACTCAGCTGAGTAAGCAGTAATTATAGCATCTGAATGTCGCTTTCTATCATCTTTTTAGCCTCCTCTACCATCCTCCTTTTTCCTTTTCCATTTCCACATTTAATGTGGTTGTTCCAGCATCAACCATTTCAGTTTTCTGGGCACAGCTATGGATCATTACAGCCAAAAACAAAAAGCACTATCTTCAGTTTAGCAAACATATCATCATTTGCCGAGGAGATTTCCTACCTGCTGGAAGAGACGATGGCACAGTTAAAGCAAAGTTTATAGACAGCCCATGTAAATGCATGTGGTTTCATTTATTCTAGTTACTATGTTACTATGTTGTAGTTACGATGTTTTGCAAAAGTAGAAAAATACACATCTACACCAAAACAGGGCAGGTGCTGAGCTGAAAACTAGCCAGCAAAGAATGTAAAAAAGGTGATAGACTCATATTAAAATGGATTGCTTTGCCTGTCAAAGATATATATCTGTAAACAGTCAGTAATATAATTTTGCTCAACTTTTATCTCAGAAACTAGAGCACTGATGAAAACCTTGTAAGTAGAGGTTTGTCAGCTTTCCTGAGTAGCTGTGAGAAATCAGTTCCTTTTACTCACACACGTATCCAAACCTTATTGACTACTTCAGTAGCAGATCCAAAATTTCCTACTCATCAAATTAATACAGCTGTTGCAAACTGCACAGTTTTTCATGTGTGATGTGTCCACCACCAGCTGCAGTCTGTGTACTGTGAGTTTGGTGTTCTTGTTTATTATGGCACAGCAGCAGGATCTCCTCTTCATCGCTCTACCTGCCTCAGCATCCCTCCTCTTCATGTATTTTAGGCTCAAACTGGGAAAAGAGTCACTCTGTAGGAAGTGTAATCGACGTCCTGTTTAGACTCCTCACCATGGTGTTAACTGTCTGACGTTTATTTTGAAAAGTGCCACTAGTTTAATTAGATTTCGTTTACTGAGGAGGCTCTCACACTGTTCTTGGGAGCTATAGACAGTGGAGCAAGTTTACGAAACTTGCAAATGAGAGCTCTGCAGCTTTTTCTCGTTATCTTAATTAAGACGCTTTAATAGTTCTGTAAATGTTACTGGGAGAACATGTAGCAAATCAAAGCGGTAACCTGCAGGGCTGAAAAAAGAAGCCAGTGCATGAGAGCCAAAACTGCCCCCAATCCCCCAAAACTCCCACATTAAAATGACTAATAAAAAGACTTAAAAATTAAAATAAATGTTTACAGCTTTTTATAAAAATGATTGTTTGGGATAATTTCTCCAGTGATAAAAACTGTTGGTAGATTAATTTTTGAGTGTGGTGTACCAACAAAGGCAGCTGTAGCCAACTGAAGTCTGCTAGGGTTCACGTGTGCTAAATGGAGTCACTGAACAAAACTGCTGTTTGTGTCTTTTGAAGCATTTTTAATGGAGTTATCAGATAAATAGACATTTGTCCAAGTACTTTATTAGTCTGTTACTTAGTACCAATTAGAAGATATCTGAGTATGTGCATTGCAATCATACAGTTAGCTCATCCAAATATGCTCGCTTCTGGTTTCAAAAAACTCAAAACAAATGTGTGCCGCTGTGTTTGCATTTTGGCTAACAAAGCTGTGTTTGCAGACACTGTTAAAACACACACTGGGCGAGACATCTTGAATGAATGATGTTGGATGTTGACAGTCCCCTTACTATTGGCCATGTGGGGAGTCATCACAGCATACAGTGCTCTAATATTAAGTTGCTCCGCAGCTGCACTGCGATTAGAAATAATGTGTTTCGAGCTCAGAGTCAAGGTCAGCATTTCCTGTGTGAGTGTCTGTGCATTCAGAATGTTTTTGGCCTTTATTGGATGGTCCAGGATAGAGTACACAGTATTAGAGAGACAGTGAGGGGGGCTGACACACTGAAAACAACCCACCACAGTAAAGACACAGTACATGTGTTACTGCTCAACCAGGTGAGCTATAGTGGCATCCCCCTGTGCATACAGTGATTTGCAGACCTAGGATCAGGTGTTAGAGGTATTTACCTTCATTCTGGGGCAGTTTGTTTGCGCTGTTGTAAGTCCTTTAGTTAAGCCCCTGGGGCAGAGAACACAAAAGTCACAACAGGCAAAGAACTTGTATATGATAAAGTTAATCAGTGTCCTAAAAACAATGAAAACGCTTCACTTGGTTTTGCCTTTCATGGTGCTTTTGTTCACCTTTCTTCCTCTTTGCTGAGTTCCCTTTCCATCTCGCCCCAACCTTTTAACCAGTCATTCATGCTACACAAAGCACATATCGCTTTTATATGGTGAGTGCCTCATCGCAGACCGTTCTCACTCTCAAGGCATAATATACCGACGATTTGTCACGTCCCGAGGCGTTCCATGGGAACGCGAAAGGTAACCTTCCGCGATACTATGCTACGCGGCGGGTTGTGGATGCAATCCAGTAGAACGACGTTCCCACGGTAATAGACGTTCCAGCCATGTACTCCAGCCCTAACCCTAACCTTATCCCTAACCATACAGTGGACCACGGTCCGCAGAGGGAAGAGTACTTCCCAGAACTTTTTCCGGGGTCGGACGGGGCACCCCGTTGGGGGGATGGACACTGCTTTTCCTGTTTACGGCTGGAGACAGGCTCAGTTCACACTTCTTAACCACCACTTTAATGACGTTAGATAGTGTTTTCCAAAGCGATTTAAGTAAAATAAACGTACATGTGTAGATTCATTCCAAATGGTTCTCATGTTTCCTAATTTTTCTGATCTTGTAATATAGGGACGTGTTGGGTGCCCGGAAGCGTAATATACCGACGATTTGTCACGTAGCGTAAAATGTCACGCTTTGGGAGTGAGAACGTGTTGCGCAGTCCAGACCCAGCCTTAAAGGGCCGGTGTAACATAACACACAAAAAGAAGCACCCCGAGTTTTGTTCCTGTTTTTGATATTAGATTAGAAGATATTAAAATCACACTGGATAATCATAATTAGCTGTTTGAATAAGTGATTCTAAATAAAGTCAATAAAGAAAAGAAATCCTAAAATCCTTCTACCAATGACTCCACTCCATTGTGATTGTCAGCAAAGTAATTCCTCAAAGAGCTCCTGGAAGCCATTAACCTAAGACTCAGTTAAGTCAATAGTGCTGTAAGTTATAAGATAAAAGTATTTATTGCTCTTTGCAGCGCCAGTGGCACATTCAGCAAAAACAATAAAAAAGAGGTTGCTGCACTAAGTCATCAGTTGCTCAGCAACATGTTGGGTTATTCAAGCTGCAAATGTGTTAGACTATGATTAAGATCCTCTTGCCTCCTCAGGCCTGCCAGTCTTTCGCACCCTCCTTGCTGAGTCAGACTCCAGGGTGTTCCCTGACAACGACCTGCTGCGTCGGCTTCGTTTGGTCACACAAGATGCTGAGAAGTGCGCATGTGTGGCACAGCAGCTGTTGAATGGCAAGAAGCAGACCAGGTAACATTAATATGCGATGTAACCCAGGCTTATGAATTACTTGTTCTAACACATTCTTCTTGTTGAATAGTAATAGTGCCTTAATGAGGTTGATTTCTTCACTCATGGACAGGTATCGGTGTGGAAGCGGGAAGTCACGGAGCCAGCTGACTGTGGAGGAGCTGAGTTCATTTGTGCGGCAGCTGTATAACCTCTCCTGCAGTCTCCCTCAGGCGCCCCTGTTGAAGGTAAGCTGAGGAAAAGAAATTTGCTGTTACCAAAGTCAAATTTTATTTCTTTAATTTTATGTCACATTGTGCAGCTTTATTCATTTGTGCAGTTTCTGCCCTGCATTCCTTGTATTTAAAAATTGGCAATGTGATTGGCACGCAGGCCCCTCCGAAGTGAGACAGTTTTATGTCTCATAGGTGAACCACAATAGGTATGTCCCAATTCAGAGGCCGCATTTCCGGCCTTCTCGGTCTTCGAAGGACCCGGCCCACGTAGACTGCGAAGGCCGGGTCCTCCGAAGGATGCGGCCTATGAATTGGGACATAGCCGTGTGGTGTCAGTGAAGGGAAGTAAATGTTGGAATAGCTTACTAATGGCAATAAAGAAGACCTCTGAGGCACACTTTAGATCTGTGATCATGTTTATCTGAACTTTATGTGATGTATTGTTTTTATTTGTGTGTTTTTATGTGTTTTGCGTTATAGCTGTATGACTTTTCTATATTGCCTGCCTGAGGACTACAGGTGTAAATTAGTGGTTTTCTTACAATTTTACATGTTTACTTCTTATTTTTTACATCAATGTCCATTAACATGCACTTTCCCTGTTAAAAAAATAAAAATGCACTACTTCATCTGATTTGAAGACATTTTGAACTACTTGAATTTTCCATCTTCAGGAACTCTTAAATCGCATTGAAGACTTCCAGCAGCACAGCGAAAAAGTCCTGGCAGATGAACTTCCCAGTGTTGCTGAGATCCAGAGCCTTTTGGACGTCAGCTTCGACTTCGACGTGGACCTGCCAGAGCTGCCCCGCCTGAGGGTGAGGCTGGAGCAAGCACGATGGCTGGAGGGGGTGCAACAGGCCAGCGCTCAGCCTGCCACCCTGACTCTGGAGACCATGAGGAGGCTCATCGACCAGGGAGTCGGATTAGCACCTCATCCAACAGTGGAGAAAGCCATGGCACGACTTCAAGAGCAGCTCACTATGTCTGAGCACTGGGAGGACAAGGCGAGCAGTCTTCTTAAAGCCAGGTGAGGGCAGCACTGATTAATCCATGATAAAGTTTGCATCGTAGCCAGCGGATAGAAGAGCTTCCAAAACAGCAACAAGGACTTATTATGGTAGCTTGTCATGCTCTGAGTTTAATCCAAAAGAAAACCAGATGATTTCTAAGATGTTATTCTGCTTCATAGCTTTAACTGTGTCCAGGTATTTGCACTGATTGTAACTGAATAATGTAATATTACGTCAGTGCTCCTGATTTTGCTTCATTTTAATTACAGCTAGTGCAAAATGCTGCTGCTAGAATATTCAACAAGACCAACAAAAAGTGAGCATCATGTTTAGTTCTGCCCTCATTCCATTGGTACTTAGTGCTGTCCAGTATTAACTGTCATAAGTGCTTTTCAGAAGCTTTTAATGGCATGGCTGTCAGGAATGCGCATTTACTCTCACCATTATCAGGCAAACTAATCTCCAATCAGGACTTAAATATCAGCATTTTAAAAAAATATTTTGTGTTTCTTCATCATGCTTAGTCCACTGCAGCTTTGAATTTGGGGTTTTCACAGAATTTGAAATAGTGTTTGAAAAATATATCAGATGTTTGACAATTAAAATAATATTTAATGTAAATAAGTTTGGTTTTCAAAATAACATAAGCTTTATGTTTTATGCAATTTTATGCAATAAAACCTGTATGTACAGAACATTTTTGAAAGTGTTTGTGGTAAAATAAATATTTAGAAAGCTTGTGAACAAAGTGTCATGGCATTTCTTGGTATTGATAATATAGATAACATGGACCTGATGCAAATATTGTGCAACTGTTTACAACCTATGGTGCATCATTTGTGTTTTTCTACCCACCAGACCACCACACTCCATAGAGACCCTTAGTGCTGCTGCTGAGAAGGCATCTAGCATCCCTGCCTACCTCCCAAACTGTCTTCTCCTGAAAGACACCATCAGAAAAGCCCGAGAGTGGGTGCAAGAAGCTGAGGAGCTTCAGGTTAGCAGGAATTTTTAAGAATGGTTGGACTATCAGTAAATATAATATTATTATATATTTTTTGATAGGGTGTGATTTAAAAACAGTTGTGATGGTGTTTCCAGTAATAACGGTTGAGAGTTCTCCTGTCGTGAAAACTGACTAGTAACCTATTGTCAGATTAAAGGAAGTGTGTGAGGTTACTGCAACAAAGAGGCTGTTCTTAGAGGCGTATAAAAGACAGCAGGAAGGCAGTGAAACTGTGTCACTCACATTTGTGACCAAAAATAGAGGCGTCTGGGGTGTAAAAAGTGTGGAGGGGTGTGTGAGTAAAAACTATTTTTAGATTCAGCCTCCGTGTTTCACAGCAGCAGTGAAGATGACGCTGTTGTAGTTATTTTGAGGCTGGAGCCTCTCCACTCTGACCCACACGCACAGTGAGAGGAAAGAGGTGGTGCAGCGAAAACGGGGAGTAAAGAAAGTCAACAATACTGTAACTACAATCGAAATCTCTGAGTGGAAAAGTCCAAAAAGACTCATGTATTAAACCACCTGTTCAACACACTCAAAGGTGTAGAAAAGCATCTTTTTGGCTGATCCTATCCTCTGCTGATTTATTTTATACAGCAACTATCTAGTATAGTGAAAAAAAAAAGTGCTGGCTTAGGTATTGTATGTTTTGCCGTGCCTTTCAGTGTCTGGCACAATAATAACATGCAGGGTTAAGTGTAAACAGGAGCACAACTTCCTTTATTTTAAGGCTTTAGTTTGTAATTATTCTTCAAAATATTTTATTCTTTGTGTTATTATAACTATTAAGCTACTCAGTAGTACATAACTTAATGAAAATTATTTGTTTTTGTTTTTTTTACGGACCAGTACAATGTATACAAGGCCAGTATAACTGGTCAGCTGGTTCAGGGCATCAGTGGGACAAAAAAAGTGTGTTACACTAAAATAATCTTCTTAATTCAGGTCAGTGGCTGCATCCCGATGGTGGACACCCTCTCTGACATGGTGCTACGAGGACAAGCCATTCAAGTCCACCTGGAGCCTTTAGACAGGCTGGAGTCTCTCATGGCACAAGTGCAGGAATGGAAAGAATCAGCAGCAGCAACTTTCCTTCAGAAAGACTCAACCCTCACCTTATTGGAGGTAAAATCCTGCCGATTTAAAAGGACTATTAGGACATTTTCACACATTTTCTGCCTACCAGGTTTTAACCTCAGCAGAAAATGTATGACTTGTCCAAACCTTCCTGTTTCTACTTCTCTTTGTGTGGAGAGAGTTGAGCCTTTGTTTGGTGAATTTGAATACTGAATATGTATGTATACGTATATTGTATTGGATGCTTTGGAAACAAAGAAAACATTTGAAGATGGTCTTTTTTGGATCTTACCTAAAAAACTGTATTAGACAAAACAATTAGTCACCAAAACTATTGCCAAACTTCTACGTGAAAATAAATTATTTCCATCAAATTCAGGCTTCACAAGCATGAGCTTTAATAGTAAACTTGGTGCTGACATAAAATCCCCACGTCAAAGGCAGAGGTTGTCAGTTTTAGGTCTTGTTAGTCCAGGAGACTCACAGGGCTTTTGTTCTCTGCAGGTTCTTTGTCCCCGATGTGAAGTTGGAAATGTCGGTTCTCCAAAGAGGAAGGCAAAGAAAGGAAAGGAATCACCTAAAAGTAACAAAAAGAAAACTTCGAGGTTCAACACTCTCAGCGATGTGGAAAAAGCGCTTTCAGAGACCAAGGATTCTACCTCTGCAGTAAGTATTGAAAGAGCTGTTCCCTGAGACACGCGTGCTTCAAAAGAATAAAGTTTGTGTGTTGAGCAGTCGAACTTGATATTGGGAAAAAATGGTGAACAGGGTGATGTCAGTCAATTTAAGAAAAAAAAAGCTTTCATTCCAACATTCGCTGTAATGCGATGTGATTATTTGCTTAATCACTCTGATAGAGATCTGACTGCTGAAATTCATCAGGAAAAATACTGAGTCTGTCTTTTATTCAACAGATGGCAACTCTTGAGGAGCTGCGGGTGAGGGAGATGGAGGCTTTCTCTAATCTCAGGGCAGCAAATGAGTCAAAGCTCCTTCCCACGGCAGACTGCATGGACCTGAGGGTGTGTTTCTGTCAGAGGGCACCCATGGGTGCAATGCTGCAGTGCGAACTCTGCAGGGATGCCTTCCACAGCGTGTGCGTCAGAGACCCGTCGGACCCCTGCAAAACACAGCCATGGCTCTGTCCGCAGTGCCAGCGGTCAGAAAAGCCCCCCTTGAGTAAAGTCCTCTCTCTGCTGGCATCGCTGCAGCACGTCGGGGTGCGCCTCCCGGAGGGTGATGCACTGCACTATCTGGTGGAGAGGACAGTAAACTGGCAGCAGCAAGCACAGGAGGTTTCACAGGCATGTAACCTACCAGAACTCGAAGAGAGGCCAGGAACTCCTCCCACTCTCACCCCCTGGGTTTCAGGCAGTGACAACACTCAGAGCAACACTCAGGTCACTCCTCATCTCTTTGTACCACTCTTTGTGCCAGCAGTTAATTATCTGCAAATGTTAATCATGGGGAACAATTCTCTCCCCACCTCTGCTAAATGAAAATGTACGTGTGCGACAGAGAGTTAGATTTTCTCCACATGACACGATAAACCAGTTCCTTACAAAACCATTTTAAGATTTAGGTTCAGGATCAGGTCTTCACAGCTTTTCTAAGCATTTCGTATAAAATCATGGTGCTAACAGAAGGAGATATATTAGTATAAACCAGCTGGCAGGTGTAAAAAATAAATGAAATAATGAAGGAGGGGGAAATGCACCATTAAAGGGTGCTGTGAGATGTAATAAAAAATTGATAGGTGTTTCAGAAGCTGCAGAAATGACACAAAATCTGATTCATATGTAGAGCTCAGTTCCAGCCTGCTCTGTTTGCAGTGATATTTTTTGACTTTATCAGTCTGTCTTTAAGGCCCTAGTTTTTTTTCTGACAGAAAAGCTTAAAGAGGTTTTTTTTTATGGTCACCTAAAAATTACCTGCACGTGTTAACATCGGGGTTTGATGGTTTTGTTACAGGCTCCTTGTTTGACTCCAGAGTGGAATAGGACAAGCCATGCTCAGACCGTCTTCTATACCGAGCAGAGATGCATACCGCTGCACGGTCAGTGTCCATGAAGACATGACTCGTAGTTTTTCTGTCATTTCAGATTGTTACATTTTAGATTTCGCATGTTTATGTTGCAGGTTTGAGTCGGGACCTGGAGGAGCTGATGGTGGAGGGGCTCCTTCTGCAGGTGTCTTTGCCGGAGGTGCAGAGCCTCTACCACGTCTTATTAGACAGAGCCAGCAGCCAGCAAACAAACCGATGCATGTCACCACCACAGGAGGAGCCCACAGACTGTGAGAAACACATGCAGTTTAACTCTCAGGGAACAAATCTGCCACTGAACCAGGTACAAGCCCAAACAAATAAAGGAACCAATTTACATCCTGAACACTACGGTGCCAGTTTCATCGTGCTGGTTTTATTTTCAGGATGGTGCCAAAAGTATGAGGGAAGGCGCAAGCAGCTCGGAAAAGAAGGCGAAGCGGCATCTGGAGAGAGACAGTTCAGATGGAGAGCGCAGAGGGAAGGACAAAAAACACTCTCACAAGAGACAAAAGATGAATAAAAAGAATCCGCAGCGCCGGCAAACCTCGACCTCGTCCTCCCCGCGCTCCAACTTCTCCCAGTCTGACGACTCTGATGAGGAAATGGCTGTGTGTCCAGCAGAGAGTTGTCAGCTGCCAGAGGGAGATGAGGTGAGTAAGACCTCCGACAGGAGCCACGTAAATAGATTTAGTCTGCAGAGGACAGGCTAAGGTTACTTTAGTGTCTCCCATATGATGAACTCATCTCCGGTCAGGAAACTGCTGCTTCAAAAACAAGACGAGCTGTAATCTTTATTTTTATCTAAAGAATTGATCGTGAACAGCAAACGCCAGCGCTCCCAGACACACCTGTGCAAAAACCCTGTGCTGTAGGTTTCTGGTGAATGACATTCTAATATTTCATTTTATCAACATAAAGCTTCCACATAAACGTATTGGCAGGTTATGGGTGAGATTTTTGGAGCCAAAAGTGACCCCTTAACAAAGTCACAGACTTCTGAGGGGGTCTGTACCTCACAGCAGGCATTAATATTAGTCAGATGATCAACAACAAAAAAAGGCACCCCCACAGCAGAGATATTCAGTTCAGTCATTCAAGTTAGCAGAAGCAAGCCCGAGGAGGGTTGATCAGCTAAAGCTGTCTGTGTCGGGACACCTGTCAGTCAAACTGGCCAAACCTCAAACTCCAGTTTGCAGGTGGATGAGGTATAAAAAACACAGGGGGTGGTTTAATGATGGTGGAAACTATCCTCCCCCTCCAGGTATGCTGTTCCCTTGTCTTTTAGTTTGAAGGATTTCTGATTTTGGAAGACAAACAAACTAAATAACAACAACATCATGACTTAGAACATAGCCATGATCTCTTGGAGGACACATTTAACTTTAAATATATGTTAGGTTGATTAAATATTGATTGAATATGTGTGTCTTGTCTATCACAAATAGGACTGAGGGGAATTTTTTCAGGATAAACGCAAAATAAAACTTTCCTCCAGATTAACAGGATTTTCATATGAATATCCGACTGTAGACTCTGAATCTTTATTAGATTTGTCCGATTGACGGCATAGGTGGTACCTTGTTTGGTCAAGCTTGTGAATTGTTTTGCTGCACTCCATGAAAACACAGGTGGAGTTGATGAACATCGTGAAGCATAAAGTGTAGACCGGTTGTTTCAGGTGTGGTGTTGAATGACTTGTGTGTTTCTGCAGGTGAATTGGGTCCAGTGTGACGGCAGCTGCAATCAGTGGTTTCACCAAGTGTGCGTCGGCGTTACGGCAGAAATGGCCGAGAAGGAGGACTACATTTGCGTCACGTGTACGCTGAACGATGGGCGCGTAAGAAAGTGAAGAAGTCGTTCTGAAGGGAGGCGTGTCCTCAGTCTGGAGGGTCACTGACCCCGTACCCCTCTTCACCCCCTCGTCCCGTCTGTCCAACCCTTTTGTAACAACGGTGCTATCTCCTCTTTGACTTGTTGTCCAGAATTATAATGTTTAGTTATTTTTTTGTATTTTTACATATATATATTATATATATTTCCTCCTTCTTATGAATTGTTTGTGGTTGTCTAAATGAAAAAAAGAAAAAAGAAAAACACAGGACGTGAAGTGTGCTGCATGGGATCCCGTTACATCGGCGCAAAGGAGTCTTACACCATGAACCCCCCTCCCCCCCGGTAAAGAGAATTAATCAAGGGTTAATATTATCTTCTTTAAAACTTTCTTGCATGTTAAACCAGAGCTAAGGGGACAGAAGTCGAGGTTTTCACCCCCCAAAAAATGACTTTTTTTTCTTTGAAATCCAGTGTTTAGTACATGCATCTTAATATAATTATTCCCATTTTTTTGTTTTGTAGAATAGTTTTATTTATCTGAGCAATAATTTTTGTCGGAATCGACTTAAATGGTTTTGATCTCGGCTGAGTTGTGTTTTAGCGATGATGGTGTGTGTACAGAAAGCTACTGGGTTACGTGTCTGGGTTACGGCGGCAGAGACACACCGTGGCACGCCGAAGGAAAAAGAGGCTGCTGACTGGGCGGATCCTCGCCTTGTAACCCGTCACGGGAAACAGCAGGAAGGACCTGGATTAGCTGAAGATGTTACAAGTTTATATTGTGGAATAAAGCCCTTTTGTTCTATGGATATGCCTTGTTCTTTCACTTGAATGTAGTAAAAAAAAACACTGCCTGTCCTCCAAAACAGGATTTAATTATGCAGGTCAGACAGCGGTTCATACAAGTTTACCCATCAGAGATAACAGTGACTAACTATTCTAAAAACCTGATTTTTAAAATGTAATAATCATTAAACCCTGATAACGCTGATTTTTATTGTTTCATCATGAAATAAATTTTACAATAAACATTTATGATCCCCAGTTATATTTATCTTTGAAGCCAGACCATAAAGACCTGAATGATCCGTAAACAGCAGTCTAACCAGGTGCTGATGTCAATAATTTAATATCATTTTCTGGATTGTGGTTACATGAATTTACATAAGAATCAGTGTAAATTATTGTTACTGTTTATTTATTAGTATTTATTGTTTATCAAAGGGTCTGAGTCCTCCACCAAAAAAGAATATTGTGCTGAATGATCGCAGTGCAGAAACAGGCGAGATTGCCTCAGTTTTCTGTCTGACAGTAATGATAACATTCGGTGATAGGTGACAGAGATGGTACAAGTGGGGGAGGAAAACATAAAATCTGAATCTACAGATCTTAAATTTATGTTTTATTTTCACAAAAATTCAATTTTGAAACCTTTTAATTATCAATAATTGATCAATATTTTCCTCTTCTGAAGTCGGGCCTGTCAAAACAAGTTTGAGAACCCAGTTTTTCGTTCTGTCTAATGCAGAATAAAATTTCAGGTATTTTCAGTGTTTAATAATTTAATAGGATGCTAATTTTTAAATTACAACCTCACTTTCATAAACATTGGGATAACTGTGTAAAATGTAAATAAAAAACTGTGGAACAATTTCAGGATAATGTTGGTCGATGTAAAACTGCGAAGACTTTGAATATCTCATCATTTATTGATCAAAATATGATCAAAATATTCAGAGAATCCGGAGAAATCTCTGTTTGTGAGGGACAAAAGCCATGCCCTGCATTAAAAACATACATGATTCTGTCATTTAATCATTGGATGGGCTCAGGAACACTTCCAGAAGTCACTGTCTGTGAACATGGTTCATCCAGTGCAGGTCAAAGCTCTATGATGCAAAGAAGGAGCCATATGTGAATATGATCCAGAAACTCTCTCTCTGGGCCAAAGCTCATTTAAAATGACCAACGTGGAAATTTGTTCTATGGTTAGAGGACATGAAATCTAACATCCCTAAAGAGGAGACGGACCATCCAGCTTGATATCAGCGCTCAGTTCAAAAGCCTGCATCTCTAATGGTATGGAGGTGCATTATTGCCCATGCAATTAGCAGCTTGCACATCTGGAAAGGTATATACAGGTTTCAGAGCAACATACGCTCCGATCCAGATGACATCTTTTTCAGGAAAGGCCTTGCATATTTCATATTTTAGTTATTACAATAGCTTGGTTTTTCTAGTAGAAGAGTAGAATGAGCTGCTAGAATTCTCTATCAGACAAGAATGAGACTATTCCTCTCTTAAAAGTCCAGCATCTCAGTTCCCAGATGTTTACGGACTGTTGTTAAAAGAAGAGGGGCTGCCACACAGTGGTAAACATGGCTGTGTTCGAACTTTTTTGAAATGTGATGCTGCCATTAAACTCAGAATGAGCTAATGTTTTTCCTAAAATGGGACGCAGCATCCAAACATTTTTCAGAATGTGTTTTCCATTCAGCCACTTTCCTCTAGTCTGATACAGGAACAGCATATCTAAATCTATTATTATTGTCATTTGCTACAATTAACAATAATTAAGAAATTTGAAGATTCCACACAATTAAATATCTCTGCAGAATTACGTACTGCTGAAAAAGCTCCAAGGACTTTATAAAACACTATAAGATGCCACCATTGTTGGTCTCGCAGTAGCTTTCTAACTGGTGGCATGAATGTGATCATTTGACTCATTTGACTCATTTGATCAGGACTCTTTGTCCTGAGCCTGATTAATTCCCTTGATAAAAGTATCTATTTGTTTACACTTGCTTTTATACTCCAAAGTCCATACTTCAGATTATGTGTAATCCTTCTAAATCTGATAAATACTTGTCCAGAACTCCAAGCACAAAGCAAACACATGGACCTACACAGTGACATGATTATTATTTTGAGATATTTTATCAGACTACTGAACAAAGATGTGAAACATGACTAAGCCCTGCTTTATAATCATGCACGCATTTCCTGTAGACGCCTGTCTGAAGTCTTTGTGTTTGGGGGACATTTCCTCCTCTCACAGCAGGGGGAGAATCTTGGTGATAGAAGCAGCTCCTTATGTGAAGGTAAATTAAATTCATTAACGGGAAGCAGCTGGGACAAAGAAGCTTTAGCCACAGGGACACACAATACGTTCACTGACCCAAGGTAAACCGGATCAGTGTCTTTCTCAGAGTGACATCTCTAAGCTCTTTACTGGTTTATACTGAAGGGGGAGCCAAAAACCAGCTAAGAGAAACAAAGTAGTCTTACAAAAATGACGAGACTAAATAATAATGCAACAAAACACACGCAGAAAAAAAGACACTAATGAAAGTGATGTTAACAAAGATTTTAAAAAACAACTTGATAAGAAGAGAGTAAATACACAGTGAGATTCAGAGGTCTGAAAATGCACTAAAAGGAAGTAACAAGAAAGTCTGAGGAAGTTATTTAGTAACATCCTTACATGTAAAATAAAGAAGGAATATTGAAGGATGTTCACTATTTATAGACCAACTGTCAAACTGAAGCAGATCAGTAGTGCTAACTACATTAGCTCCTTTGTTTAAGAGGTCAGGTTTCCCCGAGTTGTATCTTTCCAGTGAAACGGGATTCAGATATTTGATCTGCCCATCAGAGGCTTGTTCAGTTGAATCAGCTTGCAGCCATTGTTTAGCTGCTATAGATCTGGCTGAGCCTTCTTCCAGCAGAATAATGCTTATTAAGCAGCACTGTGATTGTGGAAAACAGACTGAAAGTTTCTAATGAGACAGCACTCTGAGGGACCAAGATCAAATTTATCCAAAAAGCATCATCAGGCAGATCCAAAGCAACAAAACTGTCAGAGGAATAAAACATGGAGCTGAAAGATAGAAACATGTCATTAGTACAGAACTCCAAAACGCCCTCAGCAAAGAAAGGCCAGTTATTAGCGAGGTTGTGTCTAGTCTAGCCTCTAAGCTTCTACTCAGGAAGGGAAATGTAGGTGGATGGATGGTTGGTTGGATGATTGGTTGATTGGAGGTTTGGTTGGATATATTGATGATTGGTTGGTTGGGCTGATGGTTGGTTGGAAGAGAGATGGACAGACAGATGGATGGATGGATGGATGTGCTTCGGCAGCACTGGTTTGGTTTGGTTTGGTTTGTCTTTTCTCTCTCCCCTTTTCTACCCTTCCCTAACAACTATTTCTGAGGCGGAGTTGCTGGGCTGGCTCTTTGTGTGATCTCCAACCTGGGGCGGAGTTCTTCAATGTAAGTCATTCTTCACACACCTGTTCGCCACAGACTCATCAGGCTGTGAGTATATCAAGGCCAAGTGGTGCCACAGTTCTCTGTGAGACTGTCCCCATCAGTATGGTGACAATTAGACAATCATTGCCTAGAATCTGTTTAGGAAGTCTTTGCTTACTTACCTGTAGTTTCTGTGTCCCTTGCAGTTATTCAACTTGCCTGTTTGGAAAGTCTTTTCCTGGATCCTGTGCATGTCTCCTTTAAATCTCCTCTGGCACCACCATTGCAAAAAAAGCACCTGCTTACCTGTTAACAACCAGCTTGCCTGCTATCTACCTGCTGACTCTGTTCATGTTCTGGTTTACATGTTTGAGGAGAAGGATTCACACTGTAGGAGAAAAAATGACTACAAATCAAGGTTGTTATTGTCCCAGTAATATCCATTAGTTTTTAGTTGTTTCTAGTGCGATCTTCTGTAGTCACCTGTCTCTGTAATCAAGTTTATTCTTCATTAGTGCTGATTGTTCTTTCGGTTTTACTTGGTTTTGGTTGATGGTTAGCTTTTTCATATGTCTTGTTGTGGTTTTACAGACTGGCCATCATCCCATTCCTTGCTTTGTGATTGTAAGCCTCGCCCATAATAGTTTTTACCTGTGTTTAACTATTTTTTTAGACGCGTGCGTGCGCATGTGCATGTGTGATCATCTAGTTGTCTCCTTTAGTGTTTCTTAGGTTTGAATTCTCCAATAATCTCAGCTTTTGCTGCATTTGTGACCTCTATTTGTTTCCTCTCCCCAGCTTGATGTAACAATTTTAGTTAACTGAAAATTGATCTGGTTTTCTGATGTACTTACAAAATAAAAATTAAAAATATAGATTACTAAAAGCTAAAACTAGGGAATATCTTAAAATTGTAGCTTTTCTTAATTAGTTACATTTGTCAAAATAACCAGCCTGAGGAGGCTTTGATTCAAATATTTATTGAAAGTGTGATGCCTGCATGACTGTAAGTCAGGTCCTTGTATTGCTATACTGTGCTTGTGTAGAAATCTGAACCTCTTAGATCATACAAGTTGACCATTGCCACCCATGTCATAAGAACGGTGACTAAAAATAAATATGGAACTTAAAAAAAAAAAAGCTGAAGTAAAACTAAACCTTTCTAAATAAAACCTACTCATATGTGCAAACCGCTCTGGAAACTAACAGAAACTAAAGTAGATTGGAAACAAAATGGTTAAAAAGTTATAAAGCTGTGATATAAACTAGATGTCTGGCTTATTTTATTTTTATTTTTATTATTTTTATATGCTTGAGTTTGTTTTTGTTGCTCAAAGTGAAATGTTGATTTCGATTTGCACAGATCTGAGATCATTTTTGACTAATTTTCACGTTATCAGTTACAGGGCTTTACTATTTTGTGTCTAGAAATCTGCGTAACATTTAAGTTGCCTACTTGTCTGCAAGTACCAATAGTTTGTTCTTGCTGCTGCTCGGTTGTGGGAAACTGTAACGTGCTTATCACAACAGTCTGAAGTGTCTGCCAAGCACAAGCCACAAGAATTAACACAAGTCTAGAACGTACCATTTTCACTTCCTTTTTCACACTTTGTACACAGGTCTTAGAAGCTTTCTCTCATTGTCACGTCCTGGGATTTTTAAAAATTTATTTATTTATTTTGTAGTTTTGGTTCCTGTTTTGATATCCGTTCTTGTGTTTCTATATTCACATTTTCCTTCCTCTCTCTGCGTTGTCTTTGTGTTATTTGGTGTTTTGTTTTCAGTGTTTGGACCTCGTTGTCTGTGTCTATCATCTGTTTCTCTGATTGTTCCCACCTGTGTCTCATTCTACAATCAGCCATCATATAATACTTTTATCATTTCTCTTCTTTGTGCCTCGTTGTCATCTGGAAATCTGCTGAAGGATGCAGAAGGTGAAAGTAAAATCCCCTTCTTAATCCATAGAGTTTAATATGATGTTGGCCCACCCTTTGCAGCTATTACAGCTTCAAATCTCCTGTGAAGGCTTTAGGAGTGTGTTTTCTGCAATTTTTGATCATTCTTCCAGAAGTGCATTATTGAGGTCAGACACTGAAGTTGGACAAGAAAGCCTGGCTCAAAGTCTCCGCTCTAATTCATCCCAAAGGTGTTCTATCATGTTGAGATGTTCCTTTCACACCATAATCCCCCCTCCACCAAACTTTACACTTGGCACAATGGAGTCAGACAAGTACCGTTCTCATGGCAGACTCTTCCATTGGATTGACAGACAGAGAAGCGAACATGTCTCCACAGCTCTATAGTCCAACAGCGGCGAGCTTTGCATTGTTTAGTCACGTAAGGTTTGGATGCAAGTGCTCGCCATGGAAACTCGTTCCAGGAAGCTCCCTATGCACTTTTTTTTTAGCTCAGGCAACATGAAGAAGGCCCTCTTTTTTTTTTTTTTTTTTTTTTTTTTTTTTTTCCCCTCTTTTTTTTTTTTTTTTTATAATTTTTTTTTTTTTCCTCCTTTTTTTTTTTTTTTTATTGAA
>VUQG01023553.1:54484-70040 GCA_015106755.1 Etia nguti
AGGTGGTCCCCTTTTTTTTTTTTTTTTTTTTTCTTTTTTTTTTCTCCACACGTCCTTTGTCTTTACTGCAAACTGAGCTAGGATACCTCCTTGTTGAATGTCCTGAATGGCAAAAGAGGTCACTTTAACTTTAGTGGATTTGGTTTTCTTTGGATCAGATATTCCCAAAGGCAGTTTGAAATGAAAGTCAGAGTTTATGTGGGCCACATAAATGCACATCACAACTCAGCATTTCCTCCATTTTGTTTTCACTGATTTCATTTTGTTCATTTTTAAGTTTTGTGTTCCACTTCTACTTTTTTTCTTAAGGCTTTCTTTTTGTCAGCTGAAGGCCATTATTCCATTTAACCCATTTTCCTGTCAGCGACAGCATATGAATTGCACATGAGGTCAAATATAATAAGAATAACATGTAACTCAAGAGTGTGCTTTTGTTTTAAGACTTCTGCTTTTCAATATTTAATCATAAATCTCGTTCAAACTTTATTAGAAAGTGAATTTATTTTTATATAAATACATATAGAAATTTTTTAATTAGTCCTTTATTTATCCAGGTAAAAAAAAATCTCATTGAGATTAAAAATCTCATTTTCAAGAGAGACCTGGCATCATGGCAACAAAAGTCAAAATACACATACCACATAAGTAAATGTGGTATGTGTGTGTTCCAGAAAGTGTGTTCCAGTATGGCCCACACTTTCTGTTTTAGATGATTGTTTGTTTTTTTAATGAGCCAATCAAAGACTAGCTTTTTGTTGTGCACCAGGCCTCCTCCTTTCTCCTGAATCCTGACACTTATTTAAACTTTCAACTTTTTCATACTTCATTTATCTAAAAGTTTATTTATCCTCTCTAGAATGGGTTTCTCTGCAATAAACAGAAGCATTTACTCTGTGTGGTAATAAGAGATGAGCTGTTGTCTATAAAGATAGCTTATTTATAGTCTCCGCATAGTATTTCTGCATCAGGGAGTCTCCTGCTCTTCTTTTTTGACACCTCAGAGACTTAAAGTGGAGACACGTGACATACTTGCTCTCTTGCGCCTTCTAGACAGGAAGGGAGATTGACTTGCCGCCACGTTGCCTCCATCCAAAAACAAGAAATGTTGCCTCTACCTTGTCCTTAAATTGAAAAGTTTTTATTGTTGGTGTTGTTTTGCACCTCAGGGCCACCGCATCAGACAGAGTACAGTGATCAACAAAGTCCATAAAAGTACCATCTCAAAGCAGCAAAGCTGATTATATGTGTAATTCCCAGTTAAGTCTGTGTTTAATGAGTTCAAACGACAATATGCCAGCGCTCCCAGGGTCTGTAGTTTAAAGGTAGTTCTGTTTACTTTAGTTACAATCTAATTCTAGGCCTGTCCTTTATAACTTCCATGCCTCCAGTTTATGACTGAGAGTGTGGTAATAACTCCTTAATTTGTTTGTTTGAATAAAGACACATTCTGCTTGAGCAACATGGAAACGCTGTTCTCGGCATTCAGCCCATCAAATGATATTTGCAGCCATAAGTCATCCGATGATGAGCGGCCTTTTGTCTGTCATCAAATCCATATTTTGCAGTAAGAGCAACTCATTTGATCCATTTGGGCCCTGGATCGTGGCCAGCCGGGCGTCTTCTGGCTTTTTCATGTGGGTCTTTGTCATATAGGCAGAAACACATCGAGTGACCAAGGACATGTCCAAATATAGCAGTCGATGATCAAATAAAGGAAATATCTAGATATGTACTCCCAATAATGCGACACACCCAGAGTAATTACGTGTGTGTGACAAACAAAAGCAGCAGCTAACCACTCGAGTGAAGGACAAACAGACTGACAAACACATCAGGTGTCTGTGCCTCCAAGGTTTTATTATTTTATTAGATTTTTTGTTCCAGCTTTTAATTTTGGGGGGGGGGTTATTCTATTGATGAGCTTCAGTTTTGTGATATTGTTTGGTTTTTTTATTATTGTTCTATCTCCCGCTGTCTTGTCTCTGTGTTTGTGCCTTTGACTTCCTGGTTTGTTTTGGTAATTGCTTTCATTTGTTCATCTCTTTGTACGTCCTGTCTTTGTCTCCGGGCTGATTCACTGATTCTAGTAATTGTGGACATGGATATTTTTTGGCTCTACAAGTGGGAAAAGTCAGAAAGGTTTGGGAAGCTGAGAGAGGAGAGGGCAGGGCTCACCAAAATAGATAGGATCCATCCTCTGGGGACCGTGATTGCTTGAATAACTTTATCATAGCAATCCATCCAACAGTTTGTTTGAGTCTAGACTAACTGATCAGTCAGTCAGATCACTTTTGGAGCCCTTAAAAGTCTAAAAGTACAGCAGATACATTAATAAACTGCTTGAAATGTTTAAAAATACACATCCAAACTGCTGGTACTTCCTAAGTGATATAAGGCTCTAAAATGAAGTGGGAGACAAGACAATATTTTTGCAGGAGTGGCCAGGCTGTGAACACTGGGGTGGCACAAAAACTGATGTCTCCTCCATTTTGTTTTCCTGGGCAGATGCTGCAGGGATTACTCTTTTTTTAAATAATCCAACCTGGAAGCTAACATCACCCTGATTCCCTCGACAAGCAGCCAGTTTTTCCACAGACTTCTGGATTATTGCAGAAAACAAAGAGTTTATGATGCTTACAGATTGTATTCAGCAGGATTATCTCCACAAACCGATGCCACATTGAAATGTAAATCAATGGCAAGAACCAAAATGCTAATGTCAGGCTGTAAATGAAATAACCAACGGTGAAATTACTTTAACATCATCACCACTAAATGTCCCCGACAGCTTCTGAAGTCTAGCCACTGGTTCATAAACACCCTCTAGCATCAGAATTCATAACTGGGGTATTTTATGTGCTTATATTGTAGAGCAGTGATTCCCAATGAATGGTCCACAGCCCCCTGGTGGGCCGTAGAGGCCATTTACTATAAATAGATGGGATTGTTTTTAGTTAAGTGAAATTCTTGCTAGATGTCACCATAGCAGGTGTATTTGGCACAGATTTTAGCCTGCACACCCTTCCCAGCACAACCCTGCACTTTATCCAGGCTTTTGACCCCCTGAGGTTGGGTTTGTCTTAGATCTTAGGTCTTTTGAGTGACACCAATTTAAAACTCACATCTTTTGAACTTTTAAAATCTTATAGGATACACTTACAGGATAGAATGCACTAATAGGGTCAATCAAATGGAGAGTGAAGTGAAACGTTTACAACAGGGATGTAAAACTCATTTTACATTGTTAGCCACATACAACTCACTTTGACCCTAAGTGGGCCAGACCAGTGAAACTTATCTTTCTGTCAGTATACAGAAGTTTAAACACTGAATTCCTCAAATATCTTTATATAATAAAATAAAAATCTATAGCAGACAGTGAAAAAAGAGGAACTTTTCTATCACTTTTTTGTTTATCTATTACTTAGTTACTTTAGTGCTATTTTTTTTTAAAAAGCTATAAAAAAATCATCTTTGAAAATGCAGTTAAAAGAACAAAATCTGTGCCCTTCTTCACATTTTCCAAAGCCATCCAGAGGGCTGGATTGGAGTCTTTGGCGGGCTGATTCTGGCCCACAGTCTTATATTTGACACCCCTTTTTTGCAAGTTGGTGGTGAGACCTTGGCTTCAAATTAAAATGTTTTTTTTTCATGAAATTTTTACATTATAAAAAGAAACAGAGCTAATGAAACGAAGCCATGGCATTTAAAAATGTCTTACTCTGACATATTGTTATTGCTAAACTTAAGAAAGGACTCAAAGCTGTTGATCGAGAATCAAGTTCACCAAATAAATTATCAAAAGATTAAAAAAAATCAGTTAAACCACAAAGGAAATACTTAATTTTCCACTTGTGAGAGTAGTAAATGGACAGATACGTACACAGTGCTTTCTTCTCTAACTGAGCACTCAAGCACATACAAGCAGAAGCTGTGACTGAAGGTTCGTGTGAGCTGCAGAAGATTTTCACATTTCAAACAGTCTGAATTGAGGAATAGCTGCAGTAGAACAACATGTGAAAACATCTTAAGCCTGTATAAACCACAGGCCTACCACAGGGAACTAGAAGTAGAAGAAGTGCTAACTCATTTCCGGGGTTTTGGATTCATTCCTGCAGCTCTCTATAGCTGAATACCCAAAATCAGTTTTTTTGTTGTTTGTCTATGCAGGCTGCAATGAGGAAGTCATATACAAGTTAATGAGCTCTCACTGGAAAAAAAACAAAACAAAACAAAACTATTTCAATAAAAAATGTAATTGTTGAAAACACTGATAAGATCATTGCAGTTTAAAATATGGGAACAACAGCCAATAAAAAAAAAAGTTCTCCTAGAGAAAAATACTTCATGAATGTACTTCATGGATGCAACTGCAGTTTTTTGTGCCCCCTCACTCTCACCTGCACCACTGGTTAGCCACTTAGGAGGCCAGACTTCAGTCTGTGGTGACTTTGGCCTCAGCCCTGCTAAAATGGCTGCACTGTTTGCACCCAAACCTCTCAGGTAAGCAAACAGAAAGAGAAAGGCATGGAGGGCACCAGCTCAGCTCTCCTGGAGAAAAAAAAAAATCATATCAGAGGCTGTGATCAAAAGTTAAATATGCACTGCCTTATCTGATGCCTGTTCATACTGCAAGTACATGTATATTAGCTGAGGAGAGAGTCTGCACTAAAAGGTCACATTAAACATGTTATATACACAGCCACTTTATATAGTCGAATCCCTCAGGCAACAGGCAAATAACAGCATGTGATTGGCTGCCAAAAATACAAAAAACCGGAACAGAACCAATGTGACACTTTAAATAACGTTTAACTGACAAAAAAAAAGTATAGCTGTCAGAAAACATGCCGTCCCTGTCGCTTCAAATCTGGCACTCCAAAATGAGGAAGCACAGCAACATGAATGCTTTTTATATCACATCACTGTGCATTATATACATCAAAGAACATGTTATTGGATTCAACTTCAAACGTCATCTCAAAAATCACCTGCCAGACATCCGTCCTCAGTGCAGCTGTGCTACTTTTTATAATCTGGAGTCTTTCCCTCTGGTGTGCTTTCTCTTCTCTTCCAGGGAGCCAAATCTATTTTCTGAGAAGTTATGAGCTGCTCAAGATCTGCGAATATAAACAGATAAGAGACCACTGTCTGCAGCCTTAACCGTGAAAATCTGATGTTTTAAGGAGAAACCGGTGGATGTTCATCCTCTGCTGTTTATTTTTATGCTCTAGAAAGCATGAGAAATGTTTATCAGCCATTTCTATATATACAGAGACCCTTAAAAATCAAAGATGTCCATCATACTAATCATCTTTTAATATTAAATGTATTTCCTTATTGGTTACTGTAAATAGTTTTTGTGTGTCTGTTACAGTTTCCCAGCAGCATGAGCATAAAGTTAGTTATGCTGGATGGATATAAATACGTAGAGCAGTGTTAGTATACTGTATTAGAATTAAAACTACTGCTAATAATAATGTTAATGTACTGAAGGCACTTAAAGCAGAACAGCTGCCACGGTGAGTGTTATTTATCTTATATTATCAGGGGGTTTCCCCGCCAGTTTCGTTGTTTGGGATTAACTCTACAATTACAGGCATTTCTTTTTAACCTTAAGCCAGAAATAAAAGGAAAATGCACAGATTTATGTCAAATAAGTAAACCAGACATACTGCCTTTAATGTACAGAGAAGGTAGGAAGCAAGTAAAATGGTAACTTAATTACAGTCTGCATATATTCAACAGTGCCTGAGTATAAAGGGCAGCTGAGTGAATGTACAAGGTTACGTTTGACTGCAGCAAATTTACAGTTATTTGAATAAACTTTACACCCAGAGTGCATCCCGGGCAGGGACCCTGAGGTAGGCCTGAGGGTCCATCTATGGGAAACACAAAAATGATATGTAGAAATGTATATATTTTTATCACAACATAATGATAGGCTTATATATATTGAATATATGTATATGTTGAATATGAAGGGAGGTAAAGGAGGAGGAGACATCCAGACAGACACAGAAAACAGGAAGGCAGATAGTTACGTATTAGGGCACTTTCATTAAAAATAGAGTTATTAAAAACACTGTGAAAATGTTCTGGCTGGTACATTTTCCATTTAATATCAAATACTTTAAAGATTAAGTTATACTGAAATAGTTATTTTTCATTTTCACCATTAGTACTCTAATGATTTAGAACGGCTCTGTATATAAATGTCTCATTACTGAAGGAACAAAGCAAGATGGCTCTACAATATAAAACATTTTCTATTAACAATACAAAATAATGAAAAGTGGAGTGGAGGTGCAGGGTTGGTATAGATCCTAACTCTGTGTAGATGTGTCACTAAACTTTCTGCTCGTGTTCATTTTTAACCCCTACATAGTGTTTGAATCAAATCTGACAGCAGCAAAAAAAAAAACCTTAAATTTCATTCTTTTAGTCTGAAATTTGATGACTTTTTCTAAAGTGACCCAAGAGAAACAAAAATTATAAAATTTTAAAATTTTATACTGCTACAAATTTTGTACACTGAGACTCATTTGAACTGTATCTGGTCAGGTTGGTTTTATATCCAGCAGTGTGGGTCAAATCAAGGGTAGTGGTGTTTTTAAGGAATCTTGAAACTGTGGAACCGTACATGTCGTGTCTGCATGTATTTTTCATGCGACAGTAGTGACAGAGTTCAAGGAGGACACTGACACTGTCATGAGGACTGCCTCAGGTTCCTGCAGAGACAGGCAGCCCTGGTCTTTGAAAGGTCATAGGAGAATCTCCGGAGAGTGTAACAGTAAAAAATCATAAGAGTTATCATAGATGGTGCACATAAGGAACAGAGATCATACAGAGGTCAGAGGGTGCCTTAAGAGGTGGTGCCTTGGAACAGACATGAGATCTGAGATAGGGCAGCATGATGGTGGGTTAGTCAGCACCGTTGCCTCACAGAACTGAATGTTTCTGGTTCACATCCTGGCTAGAGTTTTTCAGTGTGGATTTTGGAGTGTTTGACTCACTCCGCAATACGTGGAGTGGGGTCTTTTTTTCAGGTACTCGCTCAGTCCAAAGGCATGAATATTGTGTTACCTGGTAATTCTAAATTGGTCAGGGATGGGAGGTAGATAAAATGCTCGAAGTGTATAGAATAAAGTGATGTAGTTTAAAGTGCTTTGAATGATCAGTAAGACGAGAAAAGTAAACTGTGAGTCTATCTGTCCTCTACACTTGCAAACACAAGTACCCACAATGTAAGACATAATGCAAAAACAAACAAATCCATTTACTCTGAACTGAACTTACTCTGAACAGAGATCAAAAGCGGGGATTATAAAGGCACCTGAAATCCCATACACTCCACGTTTCCTACCACTGCTTTAAATGTACAGAGAAATTTGCAATAAGCATTAATTAAGTTTTAATTAATGTTTAACTAATATTGATAATTATAAAGGGTAGTTATGAGTATTGTTTTATGACAAAGAAGGGAGGACGGTGTTTACCAGTTTTGGTGGTTATACCATGCCATTTTAATTTTCAATAAAATATCTTTATAAGTGCTTTGTTTTCATTTCTTTGGTAAAACGGAAGATTTAAGTTTTTCTCTAAAAAAACGATTGTTGTCAAACCCATAAAAATACACTCTCCTGCTCTGTGAAACATTAATCAAGCATTAATCGTCCATTTATTAATGTCAAATAAGCTATTTATACATTCAAAACTGATCTGTAGTTCAAAATTTGTTGCAGACATGTAATGTTAGAATTTATTGGCCCTGGTCAGATGTGACCCAAACCATAAGTGAAGGCATATAGAATATGAACAGTTTGTTAGAGTTAAATGAAGAGAAAAACAACTTAAAGTGGTTCATAAACTAAATAAATGATGGCTATTTTCCATTTACACCATTACATATAATATTTACTCATCGAGTCTGAAGCAGAAGAGTTTAGGTCTGTACACAAGATTATATGATAAATGCCAAATTGTGTAACGTTATTTACCTTAAGCTTTATCCCACTTCTAGTATGTAACTGGAACTTGTTTTCAAAGTGAAGAGGTTGTAATTGAACCGTAACCTGGATTGCAGTGATTGGCTGATCCCGGTCCAATCAAAACACGCCGTTCTCTCTGCCCCCCCTCCCCCGACCCTTCCGTACATCCACAGCCTCAGTTAGCGCACACATAGCGGAACACGGTGAGTGTCCTCTGCAGCTTCTATCTCTGAGTAAAACAACTATTTTAGTAATTTAGTAATTATCCAGGCCGTGTCTTCATTGGTTTGATAATTAGTCCCTAAGCATTTGTTTCTCTCTGATGAGACACTGGAGTTACTTCTAACTCCGCCGTAATTAAATAATAGTGGTGGTAGAATAGCTTAGCTTCGAAGCTAACTTAGATTGAGGAGCTAACTACTAACTAACGAGTTATTGGTACAAATGTGGTTTGCAGTTAATGTCCTTTAACATCCGGTTATATTTATTTAACATTTATCCTAACATGCTAAGTGGCATGTCCATCTGCTAACGTGTGCGTAACCAGAGTCGTTAGCCTGAGAATAAACAGAAAAAGCTATTTTTAAGAGTTCACTCTTGTGCTAACGGGCTAGCTAACTTATTAGCCCCGGTGTTTGCTAAACAGTTTTTTTTTTTTTTTTTTTACCCGTAACGCAACTTAAAATAGAGTTTGTCAAACTGGAACTAATATTAAACCGTGAACTCGATAGAATTTCTTCCGCTGAACCGACATTACTTAACGCGGCGTTTGTCCCGCACAGCCTCGCCATGTCTTTTCCGGGCTAGGACGTTAGCTAGTTTTCACCGGAATGTGCTAGCAGAATGCTAACATTTGAGTTGTCGAAGTGGGGCTAGTTTGGGGGCATCTTAGACTCCCAGACTTGGCATTCGGCTCACATTTGTTTCGCGTTTAACTGGTGATACTTCTCTCTGTGACTGGTTGTTTTAATAAGCTTGACAGTGAAGGTCTGCTGCGCTGAGAAACTAAAAGCCACACCCTTCCTTTCGAAACTAACTACGTTACAAAAGTTATCCCGAAAACAAGTTGTGATTTAATTGTCCGAATGGAAGCTTTCTGCTTTAATTTATACAGTTTTACTTTAAAGACTTATTCAAAAACATGTTTTATTTATTTAAGGAAGTTAACTTAAGTATTTTTTCTGCTTTTAAGTTGAAATTCTCCCCCCCTCTGGCTCCGACACATGATACTAGTATCTCTCAGGATTAGAAACAGGGGTCTAAAAAATTTGCTCTGTCTGATTAAATAGTTCAGAACAGCATATTTTACTGTCTGTTTGTTAATCAGCAACAGGTCCTGTAAACAGTAAGTAACTTTGCGTTTGTTATGTAATATGACAGCTGACCTTAGCTTATTTAAATAGCCATAAAAAAGTCGTCCATCAAGCTCTCCATGTGACTGCACAAACACAGCACAGTAGAGTTTTATGGTGTTTCTGATCACCTTCTTTTGTGTGACTGGTGTAATATTTGCTCTGAATGAAATGGCTTTTTTCGCTATCAGGTGTTAAGAGTTTGTAATAAATCATATTTAAGTTGTTTTTTGTTTGTTTGTTTTAACCATAATTAAGTGAAAAGTTTCTACTCATTTAATGTTGTCTGTGATTTAAAAAAACAAACAAAAAAAACTAATAAGATCAATCATTTTTCAATTCTGTTAGCTGAAGTTTCAGCAGTCTAAAACAAATGAAGCAGCATTTCATTTCTAATGACTGATAGCATGGCTGCCAGGCGACAGAAGAGCCTATCCACCCTCCATAATGTACAATGTGTGGCATAAAATGCACAGATGAAAGAGAAACTCGCTCCGGGAGTGCATTTCTTATGAAACTTGTGTCCACCACTGGAAGAAAAAAAAAAGGCTTTTCTGGGGAGCTTCCTGACTGACAGAGCTAAGTTGAAATTTTGAATTAACATCTCAGATGTTTGAGTTTAGAGAGTTAAATTTTTGACTTGGGACTGTCCAAAAAAAACAACAACGTTGTGTTGTAATAGCGGAACAGTTGGCCACTAGAATTTGGTCTGTTTTAGTTTCCATAATTTCTTGGTTTCAACATGTTCAATCTTTGCAGGTTGATATACAAGCTATGATATACGCTGACTGATTCAGCCAACTGTAATTGGCTCCAGACCTGTCAGAAGTATCCTCCTCCTTTTTTCTCTCATTTGATGATGATTATGATCCATCAGTATAGCTGCCACATGCGCACATTAACTTCAAAGCATGTGGAAGTCCAGGCGTGAACTTGTGCTGCGCCCATCCACACTTAGGAACTGTGGCAGATTTAATTAATTAATCTCAGAATAATGAGAATATTTATATAATGCATCAATGAGGAGACTGGATAAAAATCGCCTTGAATGGGTAGCTATTGCCAGTCACTTAGAATAGAGTAGCCCTTTATTGTCATTGCACATGTACAGCGAAATTGTTGGTGCTCCACACCAACTGTGCCAAAATAAAATATAAATAGTAGACAGCAGGAATAAATAGCAAACAGGAGAAATATACAAAAATAAGAGAAAGGCACATATTGGAGAACAAGTTGTAAAGTGCAACTTGTTCATTGTCAATCCCTGATATCATTGTCCCTCAGCACAAACTTAACAGATGTGCTGCTTCAGTGCTTAATGGGAGGAGATTCCTAACATTGCTGGGTGGTATCTTTGCTGGTGTGATTGGTTATTATTGCTTATTGGCATTTGCTAAAAGTCAAGCTAGCTGCCTGTTAGTAACTCTTATATAGGACGTTATAACAGTTTAATTATTCACTGCAATGATCAACTTTGCCTACATTTTGATGCTGGATTGCACAGGCAGCCACATCTCGCGCTCAGAATATTTGTATAATGTTATGTAATTGGCTAATGGTTGCGCCAGGGCATTTGATGGGCTGACACCTGTGCTGGCAGTTCAGAAGTTGAATTTCTCTCAACTTTCAGTGCAAGAAACACTAAGCAATAGACCCATAATTCAGTCCCACTCTTTCCATTAGTGTCATTCTCGACAAGGTTTGGTTAGTTTTCTTCTATATCTGTAGTTGGCATTAAAGAAAATTTGTTTGAAAAGAAACGAATATATTTACCAGAGTTTGCTCCCAAAGTCGATGTGCGGTTATGTCAAATTGTAATTGTCAATCCTGCTGTATGATAATTGTTCAATTTGGAACCTTTTTTCTGTCTGAGCAGTTTGGTGTGGCCTTGCTGGCACCTGAGCGACCCTTGGACCCTTCCTGTTGACATCCCTGTACCTGAGGATCTGCCAGACCCTCCTCCCCAGATGTAGAGGGAGTTGTAATCTTCAGCACCCGTGTACACAGTAAGTTGAGCTGATTCTTTTTTAAAGAATGAAAATATGTCCATGTCCTAGTGTCTACTGAAGTCTGAACATGGTATATCATCTTGTAAGTAGTTAGCTTCTTCTTGCTCGGTTTTGGAAATTCTCTTTCATTGATTCCGGGACACTAACCTTTTTTTTCAACATCTGGGAAAACAGCCACACTGAGCATTTTGTTGGAGAATAATTTAGACCTTTTTGACTCTCAGTGCCTCGGTGCGTGTTTACCTTTGGACCTGGAAATGGCTAATGATGTGTGATTTTTAAAAATGGATTTTAAGGGTCTTTGTTCATTTGTAAATAGAGTTGGATATTTAGTTGTCGGTGCTGCTAGCATTCACAGGCATGTACTCTCATTACCAAAGCCAGCAAAAATTAATGAGTGGGATTAGTGAAGGTGGACACAGCTCGAGTGCTCGATAGGGCCACTGTTTGAATCCAGGCTCATATCTAATCAGCGGAAGGCTTAGGTTTCTTATCTGATACCAAGGCTTTGAAGCAAGTTTTGTGACACCTACATAAATTTACATTTTAAACAGAGTTTCATTTTCCGCAACCTTCATTTTTATGCATCAACAAATGCATCAGGCAAATGCTGGCGTCTCAACGTGCACACCTACCCTCCTCGCCACAATAATGATTTCAGTGCAGTGGTCATGCATGCTCGCTCTGATCTCTGTTTTCTGTTTGTATGGCGTACTCGAGTAGATGAGGGTCATTACAATGGCGCTTTGTAGAGGGCCTCGTGTGCCTGCCTCACACTGTGGGTTTCTGGTGATGCTTCATACGTCGTCGTTGGAATTGCAAATGCTGTTTGAGTGTGACAGAGTGGTTTTTGTATTGTTTGGCTCAACATTTGACAAAGGTCCCACAGACCTAGCATAATTAGTAGATTCAAAGAGGCTCTCAAATGAGGATTTTAGCCTGCATCACCCCCTCTTTGACATTTATACATCAAATGAACATTACATTTGCATTTCAGAATAACATTTAAAATACGCCTCTCTTTTAATACTACTTTGAAACTTTGTCATTGTTGTTACTGGTTATTATTTCTGCACTTTCAAGTTAAAATGAAAATTCTTCAATCAGTCAGCACTCAAAGCACACAGGAAGTTAGTCAAATCTACTGAAGTTTCCTCTTAAATAATCAAACAGGCAGCAGATGAAAACCCACAGCCTTTACAAGTGTGATGATAAAATGAAAGGCGGTAATTTAACCTGGCAATTATTATAATGTCACTTTATATTCACTGAGTGGTTTCTGGAGAATAACGGGCAGAGTTCTTCATCCTAAACATTTTCATGCCTTTGACATCTCCTGTCTCCTCTGCCAATATTTTCTAGGTCGCGCTTACAGAAATGTGTCAGGCTGATGGAGTTAATGACGGGTCATTCTCTGTGGCCTTTCTCCTCTGTATTATAATGAGATGAAGTTATTTGTGGCTTACCTGCTGACTGCAGTGTCACTGTCAGAATCTGCCTCACAGTGTGCTTCAGATTAAAATTTGCATGTTTGTATTGTAGATGTAGTTCTTTCTTGAGTTTTACTGGTTTGAATTCCTGGAGAGAAGGAACCCATCTTTTTTAAAACTTTTTTATAAAAATTCTTTTTTTATTTACAGAGGTGACGCCCGTATCATCATGAAGTCTCTTGATAGTGGGTGGGAAGTCGAGCAAAATTTTCTGGCAGAGGAATGATTAGGTTTCAATCCTCTGAGGTCAACAGTGACTTCTCATTGTTGTGGATACTGACGGGGGTGTTCACACTGACATCAGTGTCTAGTCAGTAGATTCACTATTCGAAAGGCATCGAATCCTAAGAGCTTTTTGCCCTCCAGGCACACTAAAAAGGAAGACTCCAGTCTATCTCAGTTGTCAGGACTTCTTTTGCTTGTGTTGTCAGGCAGAGGCACTGCTGATAGCACATTTGTGGCATATGTTGTTTCATCAGACACTTTCCATGACAGCAGGCTCTGGTTTAGATCCAATAGTAGCCACAGTAGGTTGTTTGGCTCCCAGCACCAGTGTTAGGGTCATTACTCATTACTTGTCATCTTTTAAAAACCTTTACCCATTTGGCTGGATCTACACACATCATCCACAGCTCTAAAAAGTTTGATACAAGTTTATTTTTAATTATTATTATTTTGTTATTTATTTATTTCTATTTATTTAAAGTCTTCTTTCAGGGGAGATGAGAACATAAAGAAAACTAGTGACAGAAAATGTTTTGCTTATTCAGAATAATCTCACACAGTTAAGTGGAAGCAACACATTGATTGTCTGTCTAATATTTAGCATATGTCTTCTGTATTTTCACAGATTCTTGCGCTGTCCAGTGAAGTTGCCCACCATGCGCGAGTACAAGCTTGTGGTGCTGGGATCGGGAGGCGTGGGAAAGTCTGCACTGGTGAGTGATGGCTGCTGCTAAAGCTTGAAAGCCGAGGGAATTTTTTAATGACTTTATACAAGGCTGTAAATGAATCCAATCCTAATTTTAATCACAGTTTTAGCTTCCAGTAATCAATAACCGATAAAATATTTATTATGTGCTCAGTTTCCCTTTAAGCACATCCTTTTCCTTTACTTTTGACACTCAGTTATTGGTCCATTATACTCGTCACATCGGTCATGTTGAGTGCAAACAGTGATGTCGCCACAGCTCCGCAAGTAATCGCTGCAGTACTCTGGATGTGTACGATTGTACACTGTTTTCAACCCGGCAGCACTTGCCACAGCACCCATGTTTGATTAAAAAGATTGAAAGACATATGAGACAAAGCGTGGCTCGATTTAGTGGCGGTGACATCACTTTTTGGTGTTCAAGGGCAAGAACGACAAGCATAAAATGGGCCCCTTAAAGTCCTAAATTACTTCCCATTAGACAGAGGAAGGTTCATATTTATTTATACAGTTTATTATAGTTGGGTTATATAGTAGTTATAAAGCATAGAGTTGAGTTATAATTAAGGTTAAAGGGCATTCATTCTTCTATTCCAAATTTTATAAATCCACTATATTTTCAAAGTCTAGTACTGCTAAATAATTATGATGCTGCTGTTAATTAAAACTATATGTGTGTGTGTGTGTGTATACACATATATAATATATATATACACTAGAGCAGGGCGATATGACCAAAAATATTTATCACGATATACATTTGAAAATTTGCGATAACGATATAACTGACGATATAATTGACGCTAGACAAAATACTTTACAACTCCACATCTTTATAAGTGCAAAAAACCCCAAAAAAACCAACGTATTTTCACTTAAACAAGCAGCTGTTTTTTATCTGCATTAAAGTTATATAAAATTTTAACAGTGCAAATGCAAATTCCTTGCTGACAGTTTAACCAAAAGGCATTTCCAATGGAAAGTGGCTGACATATCCTCAGCATAACCATGTATAATATCCACAAAACTTAAAAAGAGGTTATACACACACAATACGGTAATATTATGTTGAAGCACAGTACGTATTACTCTGCGAGAATCCTGCCTACGATAGCCCTAATGCTCCGACAATCCATCAAGCGGTGCGGGTTCGTAGCTTAGCAAAGTCGTACTAAAACATTGGACAGATTTTCGAGTGCCATGTACCACATAAAATCGTTTCGAGGTTAGTAATCACAACCAGAATTCAAACATAAGGCACACGGGATTATAAGGGGCACTGTCGATTTTCAGAAAAATCAAAGGATTGATTTTAAGTGTGCTGTATTTTCCAAAAAAACACGGTAATAACGACGGCCCGCTAGCATGCTCTACCAAAAATAGTGCTTTGTTGTGTATCTGACGGACGAAAGCTAAACCAGTTCCACACCACTGAAGTTGCAGCATTTTTACAAACCAATTCTGGTTCATCTGTTTCATTCAGCGATCCGCTTTCGCCCTTCTCATTCTCTGTCGGCGGCACGCTTTTTCCGCCATGTGCGTATGAAAACAAAGGCACTGCGCATGCGCGTTTTACCCATATTCTATCGCGATATTTCATTTTCTTATCGTTGCCCGACATTATACCGGTATTACCGTGAACGGTATGATATGGCCCAGCCCTAGTATACACACATACATATATATATACATACACATATATATATACATACACATATATATATACACACACATATATATATACACACACATATATATATACACACACATATATATATACACA
>VUQG01023555.1:0-10604 GCA_015106755.1 Etia nguti
TGTTTCTGTTCTGTGTTCTGTGTACTGTTTGTATATGTGTCTTTCTTGCTGCTGTTACACCCAAATTTCCCCTTGTGGGACAATTAAAGGATTATTCTATTCTATTCTACTGTCCCTCCATTTAGAAAGGCAGAGGCGTCACGGTGTAATTATTTTACATGTAGTTGTTTTTTTCCTGTGTAATAATATTCAACACTGCTATCAATACATTTTTAAAGAAATGCCTCTCTGTGCAAAATGGGTTCAAAAACATAAACAGCTGTGGGATACTGTTTGTCCGTGATTTGAACAAATTACGGCAGGATCAGCCTGATATTATTTGTATCCCACTGTAACTTTACTGTATAAAGAGCTAACATCTCCAAAATGTCAGGAGTAGTTAGTCATTACAACAAGTGTTTGTGAACTAAAAATCAAGAATGTGGGATACTGTTTGTCCGTGATTTGGAGAGCCCAGCGCGTGCTCCCGGACGAAGGGAAAACCAATTCTGCCGCAATTCTACCTTGGCACTTGTGCAGGTGAAGCCAAAGGGAAGATATGCTTCACCAGATTTTCTAGTCTTTGGCTTGGAAGGAAGTTGGTTTGTAAACATATTCAGCGATGCTTCATCTCCTGCTTTGCATTTGTGTGGCCGCCCCATCAAAAACCTGTCCATTATGTTAGCTGTGTCCAAGCATTAATTTTTCTTTTTCCTTTTCATACCGCGCCCCCCCTGCAATGGCTCTGCGGGCCCCACACTTTGGGAAGCTCTGGCTTAATGGAATCTTTAAGAATCAATTCCACCTGTTCAGGTCACGATCCTGGGTATTTTGACCCAGCCTTTTGAGTTTTAGCTTATTTTGATGTTTATGGTTTATGTTTAAGTCCTTTAGGTTTTCTAAGTTCATTTCTACTTTGCCTAAGTTACCATTATAGTTCATTGTTTTTAGATTCCCCTTGTGTCCTCTACCCCTGTGTTTATGTTCGCCCTTTATGTGTTTCACTTTTCCCCCCCTTCCCTCTGGTAAACGCTACAGGTCCATCAGGTCAAAGACAAACAGACTCAACAGAAGCTTCTACCCACAGGCTGTCAAAGACACCCTACCTCCACCTGATTGGAGGATAACTGCACTGCCAACACTTATGGACACTTGCACTGTATTTATCTATAAACAGTACTCATTACAGTATAATACAGCCAACATTCCTACCTCTATTTATATAACTGTACAGTAGTACCCAGCATTCCTACCCCTTACTCAATGTGCAATACCACCAATCACATCGTAGCTGATACTGCACTGAACCTGCTCCTTACACTGTACCTGCCGATATATTTATTTATTTAAACTTATGTGTATCTTTATTTATCTCATTCTCTTATCCAAAGAGTGTTGAATGTAAAAACCTACAGCTGCAAATGAAGAGATGCCGAACTGTGTTTCATTGTTCTGGTAACAGTGACAATAAAGATCTCTCTTATTTATTCGTTTTTTTCTTTGCTACATAATTCCATATATTATATATATATAATATTAGCCATGCTATTCCACATTTGGGCCCCACATATGTGTGTTGACTGGGCCGTTAACACATTCTCTCTCTCTCTGTACGGATGCAAGCGCGCACTATCACCTGCCCACTGTATCTGCTCATGTCGTACCTGTACAGTGGGGTACCTCCATATCAGAGTCTGCGTCCATGTTTCCGGTCTAACTTCCAGTGTGACGCATTTTCCGTGCCGGGGCGGCTCCTCCTCCGCGGCTCCGCGGTGCTCTGCTTGTCGGCTGGTGTCGGTGTGAGCTGCAGGTGACGTTGGTGTAATATTAGCAGAAGTGCAGCCGGCAAAGGCGGATGGAAGATACCGGATCTGTGAGCAGAGAAGAGGAGCAGACACTGGCTGGCTGTCAGGTGCTGTAGCTTGCTGTGCATCGCTGCTGTTTCCTATTCCGCTCTAGCGCACTTTGAATGTGCGCTGCAGCAGTTTGGAGAAAGCGTGGGCATTTAGGTTAAAGCAGGAGTACTGATCATCTACATACACTGCATACATATGCATGTTAAAATTTCATATATATTTAAATATTGTGTATGTGTCCACATTCTGTTTATGCACACGCACACATAAAAACACCATGGTGTAGTAAATGCAGATTTCAGTATTCTTAAAGAGCTGCTTGGTGTTGCTGATACCGATTTGATGATGAGCATCTCTTCATGATTATGAGTTATTCATGTGTTCTGTTAATTCGAGCCTGCACTTGTTTACTTAAAGACAGCTGACGTAAAGACATATATGTGTAGACTCACACACACACACAAGCAGCAGACAGCAGATGAGAAATGCTGAAAGTAGTTTTCTGTGTAATGTACAGGCACTCCCGCAGCCTGTCACACACACAGTTACGTCAGGCCGTTCCAGCATAGCTCTCGCTCCTTAGTGCTCCTGCAGCACATGTGCACAGACACCATAGAGGTGAACACTTTCACAACAGCAGTCTTGTTAGCAAGACTGAGGATAAATACTACTGAACTGGACTGGAGCTGCTGGGACTCAGGGGGTGAAGCACTACTAACTGGACAGTTGGGGCTCTGTTCCCCAAACACACATCAAAGTGTTCTTGTAGTAAATGGTGAATCCCAGTGCATCTGTCAAAGTGTAAGTGTGTGGTAGGTAGTGTTTAAATATAGAGTAAAGACCTGAGACATGTTTGGGGCCTGGATCATAGAGCCCAGCGTGCTTTTAGACCACGTGGGAGAATGGGAAACTGTACCAGAATGCTGCTAACAAACAGTCTCATGTCACCCTGTGACCAGCATCTCTTTACTGGTTCCCAGTTGCATTCAGGAACCAGTGTGAAATATTAACCACCTCATACAGAGCATGTGATATGTTTTGTAATTAGTCTGAGGCCTAATTTTAAGACCAGATTACTTTTATTATCTCCTGATACTTAAAACCTTAGAACTGAAGGCAGGTATGCAGCAGGTTAGGGTGGAGAGTGGACAGGCAGTCATTCCAGATACATACAGATGGACAGCTCAGAGTCAGAGAGGCTGAGGTGGTTTGGACATGTGAAGAGGAGGAGAATGGATGATGAAGATGGAGCTGCCAGGCAGGAGGAAAAGAGGAAGACCTCAGAGGAGGTTTATGGACGTAGTAAAGGAGGACATGCAGAGGATGCTGGGATCGGAGTATAGGGTGGCAGATGATGGGAGGAGACGGAGAAGAAGACCTGAGATCCTTCTTCATCACTCTTCATCTTGCTGACTGAGATGAGATATAGTAAGCTTCCTGGCTGTCCCTGGTACCCACCTAAATTCCCAGAAGGATCAAGGTTTCCAGGCTGGGACATGTGGCCTGTGAAACACTTTGCAGATTCTTTTGATGCATTTCTGTTAAAGACACATCAGTTTAGAGCAGGAGTAGGCAATTAATCTTTAGTGAGGAGCCACAGGAGTTCACCAACAAGCTTATAAAGGGATAAAAATTAACACTGAGAAGAACAGAGTGCAGCATGTTGGCGATATATTACTGGCCCTCCAGTTTTTCATGTAAACCCTCGGGAAAATGAATTCCCCTTTCCTGGTTTAGATGGACATGTTTACTATGTACTCAGTGGGTTCGTATGCATTTTTGAAACCTGTTTTTTATATACTGTTGTGATTTATTGTGCAGCTTTTGTATTGTTTTGGGAAAGGTTCAGGTTTAGATAGTGAGCAGGGTCCATACTTTATTATAGCAGTGCACTGGTGAAGCATGCTGTGTTAGTGTCACTGACATTGTGTTCTCTGTAGAACGTATTCATGCATGTGTGGAGGGTCCGCCACACCAACAAGCTTGTAGGAAAGATGCATCAATAGTTATTATTTTCTGTTACTCATGCTTATGTTAGTGCTGTCTTGTTTTCTTTTTGCTGTTTTTTTCAGCAGGTGTTGAAGCAGATTTTCAGGGTCTTCTCTCTTTATCTCTCTTCTCCTCTGTTTTTCTCTCCCTCTCCTTCTGTTAACTCTCTTGCCAACTTCTCTTTCCTTCTTCTTTCTCTTTCCCATCTCCCGGTCCTGTCCGGTCTGATTGTAATAACTTGAAATAAAAAAAAATGTAAAACTGAATAAATGACAATCATGTGGGCCAGTATCTGTTGGGCATTTTTCTTCAGACAATAATTCTGATTTCTACAGACAAAAAAAAGGTGCATCCAAAGCTGTGTTACTAGTGTGAGCAGTGTGTGATTTGCTGCCTCCGTGTCTAGTGTGTTTTGTTTGTTGCAGGGCTGTTGTGTGGCTTTGTGTTACTGTGCACTGTTGAGCCTCTGGGTTTACTGTGTGTGTACTCAGAAAGCAGCGGTTACCACATTTGAGCTCAGCAGCACCGTTGAATTGTCAGAACCACACTACCAGTGGTGCCCCTTTTGAAAACATGTCTATGACTATGCTTCATGTTCGATGTTATTAAAATGATTTGCTTCCATCTGCAGTGAAACTGCTCCTTAAGTGAAATCAGGTGATTTGCAGACTCTTGGCAAACGGAGGCATGCAGCTATCATGTTCCACCTCCATGCTTCCATGCATCTGCACTGACAATCTTCTCATATATATATATATATATGTGTGTGTGTGTGTTTGTATGTGTATATGTGTGTATATGTGTGTATAATGTAATTTTTTTTTTTTCAATTTTAACTTTTCAATTGTAACAGCTTTTACATAAAGTGTAGTGGCTTTGTTGTTGGTGCTGTTTCAAAGCCACCATGTGTCCAGCAGAGTGCAGCAGAGAGGAGAGGATGACAAATGGATGAACAGGTGGTCTCTGACTATGGATGGATTATCATCATGTCTGCATGCTGATCCAGTGGAGGAAAGATGGCAGAGGGTTTAATTGGAGCAAGTCTCAGGCAGTCGTCACAACAGATATTCGACGCGTCAGCCTGCTGAGACGAGGATGATATGTTGTATTCTGATGGTAACGACAATGACAATGTCAGTCTGGTTATCTAAGAGTGTTGGCAGGGATTATCTAAGAATCCCTGCCAACAGAGAACTACTCTTTGTTTAAAAATGAGAACAGCTCGTCTTAGTCACCTAAATCATCAGCACGGCACTTAGTTGGCTCCCCAGCAACATACCTGCCATGTCTGAAACATCACTGATGAAAGGATGTTCTCAAATTGTTACTGAGCTCTGTCAATTTAAAAAGGTCACAGAACAAGAAAATAAACAAATCAGGCTTTGACCATTTTTCCTTGTTCATTTGAAATGTGGATATGTAAATCACACAGTTGTCCCCGTATGATTATGTACCAGAATAAGGATACGCTGGCCATTAAGATGACTCTGGATGACTTAATGATTTGTTACTCCTCTGTGCTCACTGTGACATTGTGATGACCAGGCTGTAAGTGTTGTGCGAGCACAGAGGTAACTGAGCAGGAGAGTCGGGAGGTAATTAAAAAGCACACGCTCAGCTAGACACCACGTAGCACAGATGTGAGGGAGGGAGAGCAGAAGCTTGTTCAGCACCACTTTGTTCACACAGAGGAAATGTAATTTATTACCCAGTCAGGGAGTAGAACCCCACCTTCATCACAGCAGAGGTACTAGAGCCAAAAACAAGATCAGCTGCTTTGGATCGGAGCAAATATACGGTTAGCAGGCACTGTAATTAGGTTAGCAGGTGCTACAGAGGTATATAGGACTGGGCAAGGTTCCAAACATAGGCTACACAGTGCTAGACTGATGTTAGACTGAGGCTAGGTTACACAGCGGGTTCACCTGAAACCTTGATTGATTGTGACCAACACCCTAGTTCACACCTTGGCTCATGTGATTAGGTAGAGGATCAATAGGGGGTCCATGAACCTCTTAAGGGACATCTCTCAATAGGTCTTAAAATCTGGGACTCTCCACCATTCGCTCTTAGAACTGAAGAAGCTTCTCGGATGAAACGTCTTCAAGAAACTGAAAGAAGTCCAGACGCTTTTCTTTCCAAGTTCCTTAGATAAAGATGCATTCTTGTTTAGTCAGTCAGTTCACTGTTGTGCGTATATAATGGAAAAGTAACACTTGAATTAACTGTGCATTTTAAGATTTCATCTTCTTCTGTTATTCTTTTCGATTGCTTTTCCAAAGGACACTTTTTCTGATAGAATCACGCTTCCAGGCTGGCATACTTTTACACACACTGCACACAGCAAACTACAGACACTGCTTATGCCACAGAAATGACATGTTTGGTGTAAGTGATGATACACAGCAGGCAGGGATGGTTTGGATGGCAAGTCTATGGAATCCTCTCTGGGGAGCTGCTGCGCCTCATGCTGATGCTTCACCTCAGCAGACAGTCTGGCTTAGCACCTGCTCCTGTGTGAAGGGGGTTGGAGCATGCAAGTGAAGGAGGAGGGGGTTGCAACGGTGGCCTTTTGTAAAGTGATGGGGGAAGGAGCGCCTGTATGAATGCAAGAACAGATCTAATTGTAAAGAGTGCCAATGTAAGGAGCAGTGTGGAGAAAAGACCACTGCTCAGACAAAAGCACATGAAGTGGCTTAGATATGGCAATTATAACCGCGTTGCTGTATCTATGGAGGCGTGTCTCACAGCTTACTTGGTATTCTTTTCCTTTGTGCCGACTCAGGCGGCGTGTTTGTCATTTTACTGAAATACATTTTAAAGAGATATTTCATTTTAAGAACTATCAGAAGAAACACAAAGAGCTGACTGTAAACTGGTACCACAAATAAATCTGAACTAAAATGAAGTGAAATGGCCTTTTATGAGTTACAGAATGTGGCAGGGGTGTGGTCTCTGGCTCCGCTGCAGTGGGCTAGGTGGAGGGAATTAGGCTGACAAACTCTCTCCCTTCTTTAGTGACGCTGGGGACTGGTGGAGGGAGGTGTGCGTGTGAGGGGACAGCTGCAAGCTGCCCTGGGAAACACAAGGTGCTGAACAGGAAGCTCGGTGGTCGAGTTGGCGAGGAGGAAGCATCGTGTGTGTGCAAAATCTGTACAATAAAGACAACTTAACTATAATCGAACGCTGTGTGGGTCCGTGGTGTTCACATACAACAATCATCAAGAAATACAATAGTATCCCACATTTAAGCTTTAAAATGTCCCGTGTGTAAAAACACGTATGTGTAAACTGGATCTGTTCCACAAACACTATCACTGCATACCAAAAATATCATATTCCTTTGAAACCATTGTTCATGTAGATACAGTTTTGTTCCTAGCACTTTTCTTTATAAAGAGAGATGTTTGAAGGACTTTGGAAAAGGTAAAGCTTTCCTCCAAATGTAAAATAAAGTGCTAATACACCACCGATTTCTCACACTGAAGAGTTTTTATGTCATCTAGTCTGACTGGCGGTGATTGATAACTGCCGCTGTTTGTTTGCTGTAGCTGCCGTACATACACATGTGTCAGAGGTCTCTGGTTCCTGGCGTCATGCAGTGCACCAATAATTCTGTTTTAGAGGGAAAGTGTGAATAAGCATGTTTGCACTTTTCCTCAGAGGATCTAAAAACTCATCCATGAGCTCCTCTAGCTGTAATATAATGGCTGATCGGATCACAGAATCTTGTTTCACATGAGATTGTGTGATTGTAGGCCTATTACAGTCTGTTATATAACAGCGAGTGTCCAGATACATGTGAGATCCTATCTGCATGAGCTGTCCAATGTAGGTTGCTTTCAGGTTTCATCAGAAAGACAAAACCAGCCTTGTACATTATTTCAGCTCATTTCTAGCTGCTACTGTTTCCAATGGTTCTCTGATGATGGATGCACTGATTTCATGGCGGGGACCCATGGTTACTGATGGTGGAGCTCTGCCAGGAGCAGCAGCTTCCTGAGCTCTGATTGGACAGCGCTGCTGTCTGCTCCGCTATCATTGGCTACTTGTACATATACACTGGCCTCATTACATTCAAAACTCCACCCTTCTGTACAAGGAAGAGAATGGGCCGTGTTGTCCCTCATTGTTGTCTTACAGGCTGGCTTTCTCTTTTGCTACTTTGTTGTTTCTAAGCTGCAGTGTTTCTGCATTTACTTGGATGTAGCTCAGGAGGTCGAGCAGGTCACCTACTAATCACAAGCTTGGTGGCAGTCTGGCCTGCATGCCAAATATCCTTAGCAACATACTCATACCAAGTGGCTCTCTGAAGCAGCCATCAGAATATAGAATAGAATGTCTTTTATTGTCACTATACACATGTACAGTGAGATGCAGAGCAGCTCCTACTCAATGCAGACATATGAACTGTATTCAAAATTTTAAGTGTACAAATATACAATAATAAATAGTGAAATAAATACATAGTGTTATATGTTTACAGTGTGGGTTATTGCATGTAAATTAAGTATTGCACAGTGGTGATGGTAGTTGTAGAATGTGAACGTGTGCTTACGATAGAAAGCACTTCCGTAGAAGAAAGTGCTCGTATGAATGGCTGGATGTTGTATAAAGTGCTATATAAGAATGCCCAGAGAATATAGCAGGTCCTTGAACTGACTAAACATATTAAGTCTGTTGAATACTGCTGTATGTGGACAAGGTAGGGTAGGGTCTGCCTTACGATATAAAACGCCTTGAAGCGGCCGTTGTTGTGATCGGCCGCTGACATGAGAACGAAGCAGTTCACTTGGTGCTTGCATACACTCCCAGCCTGCACGTACCGCTGTCTGTCAGACAACGCTCAGGGCAAAGTGCCATCTTGCGTCTGGTACCCAAACACTTTGTTAAAGCCGCTTGATAACACTGATGAATGAGCGCTCTCTCTAACCGATGCTTGTGAGGACTAGTGCACGCTGACACCGCTTTCAAACAGGACCTGTTCTTTCGGCGGATGCTCTGAGGTGAGCGGGTGAGTGATCCTCGGCATCACACGAGCTGCTCACGCACACATTCAGCGCCATTTGCAGACAGATACACCTACCACCCCTTTTATTGTCCCCACGCTCAGCGCCGGGCTGTAGTGTTGACTGAGTCACGGCAGCAAAATTCAGGAAAACAGGACAGAAAAACAGTGTTAGTGGAGTTTGGATGATTTCTGCATGGTAGAAGGTCGTGTCTGATGATAAAGCGATGATGTAACAGCATGAGCGGATGCACTACCTCTTTATCTGTGACCACCGCAATCCGCACATTCGTGTTACACAACCAGCGCACCAAGAGATGCTTCCGTTTCATGTTTTCATACATTATGAGCATGAACAGCACCGCGCTCTGGTACCCAGGCCTGCAGCGCTCACAGCAGAGCGCATCATCATCATCATCATCATGAGGACTGGACTCTTTAATTATTGTCCTGTGAGACGGAGAAAAGTTCTTCACTTCAGTTCAAGCGCTGCAGAAGAAAGCAAGGAGGTGTGGATGCTCTCAGTGCTTTTATAGCACTGCTGTCTGCTAAGTGCTGCCAGATTCATTACTGTCACAGCACATCAGACATATCTCACTGCTACTTTGTGTCCATTCATTTGTTCCAAGTCAGAGACTAAAACAAGGCATTTTCAGCAGGCAAACGACAGAATAAACACTATACACATCTGCAGACTGTTTTTAACGTTTAATATGATTTTATTGTATCTCTCTGCAGTTTTGATGCGTTATATAGGCCTTTAAATATTTCACTGTCAAAGAAGCAAAATGTGACTGATGAACCTGTTCACCTGCTCATTGTCACAAATACATTGAGGCAGATGGGTTACAGCAGCAGAAGCATGCAGAAGGTGCTGATCTAAGAATGGAGAGCCGAGCTCACAAAACTGGACGACAGAAGACTAGAAACATATTTCATGGTGTGACCAGCAGTGTTGTTCAAGTTACTTGAAAAAAGTAATTAGTTACTTATTACTGATTACGTCTCCAAAAAAAGTAATCCCGTTACATTACTGATTGTTTATTTTCAAAAGTAATTAGTTACTTTATTATTTAGTTACTTTTTAAAAACATGATGCACATCCTGAATAGGTAATAAAGCAATAGATCTTTCAGCCCAATTCTATTTTTTCTGCATAACACATCATATAAAATGTAATTGAATGAAAAAGTCTCTTTTTAAAAATTGTTTTATTAGTTTTAATCTTTTAATTTTTTGCACATTGCATTAAGCAAAAATTAAATTATATGCAACATTCTCTGACTTGAAGAAATTGTTGAACATTTAAACCTATCTTCTGCATATTCCAGCATATAAAATAAAATAGTTTTTTGTGTTTACACTCACTCTTTCAAATAGATGCAAGTAAAACAGCAGAAAATAAATAAAATCAAAGATTCAGCAGCACTGAGTCCTGTCGCTCTTAAATTTATTGTCACCTGTTTAGCAGGAGTGAAGCAGGTGGAGGTTTGCCCACAGCGGTCATGTCAGTGGGAGGATCCGGGGGTTTCTCTGTGGATGTCACATTCCCGTGGCAGCATGCTCAGTACTTGCTCAGATTTCAAGTTTAATTTTTTGCTGTAGAAAGAAGTTTTCTTCCCATGCAGAGTGTACAGTGGACGCTAATGTTTTTGTCACTTAAAGTAATGTGAGTACTTCCACGCTTTAAACGCTGCACGGTCGTACTCTCTCCCGCACTCCATATTATCCATTGTTGATCTGAACACGTCTGTTACCACGGACGTCGCACG
>VUQG01023556.1:0-21595 GCA_015106755.1 Etia nguti
TTCCTCAGTTGTCGGAAATGATACCGGCGCTGCCTAGCCTTTTTGGACTGGACCTGAATGTGGGCAGAAAACGTCAGATCTGGGGAGATGTGGCCACCGAGGTACTTGAAGGACTGCACCCTCTCCACTGGAGCTCCATTGATGACAATGGGCTTGTAGTCTCTGTGCTTACTCCTTCTGAAGTCCACCACCAGCTCCTTGGTCTTGCCGACGTTCAGCTGGAGGTGGTTATCCTGGCACCACGATGCCAGATTCTTCACTTCATCCATGTAGGCCGCCTCATCGTTGTTGGAGATGGCGCCCAACACCACTGTGTCGTCAGCAAACTTCACAATGGCATGGATCCATGGGTGGCCACCCAGTCTGAAGTGTAGAGGGAGTAGAGCAGTGGCAAGAGTACACACCCATGTGGCACTCCCGTGTTGATGGTGATGCTGTCGGAGACGCACCTACCCACCCTCACCACCTGAGTTCTGCCAGTGAGGAAGTTCAACACCCATGCACACAGACGGCTGTTGAGTCCTAGATCCCTCAGCTTTGTGAACAATCTACCGGTCATTATTGTGTTGAACGCTGAACTGTAATCAACAAACAGCAGTCTCACATAGTTACCCTGTTTCTTGTCCACATGGCTAAGAGTGGTGTGCAGGACACGGGCGATGGCATCCTCAGTGGATCTGTTGGGTCGGTAGGCAAACTGGAGCATATCTGTGGTGTTTGGGATGGAGGAGGAGATGATGTTCTTCAGCAACCTCTCGAACACCTTCATTGCCACCGAAGTCAGTGCAACTGGCCGGTAGTCATTCAGGCTTGTTGTTCTTGGGCACAGGGATGGTGGTGGATCTCGCAGCAGACGGCCGGTGATGCTGTCTGGTCCTGCCGCTTTCCTTGTGCTGACTCTTCTCAGTGCCGACGTCGTACTCTGCGATGCTGATCGCCCATTGCTGTGGGCAGTCGAACTCGAATTTGGGCCTCTGATTTTTCTTTCATGTGGTATATGGTTGCCTGCTCACCCAGTGAGCTACACCAGCACCCTAAATGAAAGTAAAGCTTTTACTTTACATTGAATATGTGTAATTTCTAGACCATGATCTTTTTAGGTGACAGTTAAGTTTCTTCTGAGCACCCTCAGGACTTCAAAATGCTTTGATGTAGTGAACAAAACAACATCAGTTGCTTAAAATATGTTAAAAGTGTTTAAATTGATTAGTTGTTTCCAATGTAGGGAATCAACTGGTGTCCTGGACCTGGATCTGGTGTCTCTCCCAACTGTCACAGAATGAGAAGCACAGTATACCTGGACATGTCACCAGTGGATAGATCCATAAATCTGACTTTGAACTTTTTCTATAATTGTGTTTTTATTTGTTTTTTATTTAGCTAAAGTAGAGATTCAACTTGCAACTTTTGTGGAAACTTGTAATATTTATTGTATAAATTATCGGCTATACAGCATCTGTTTGTCAGCAAAATTGGATCTTTATCATTGCTTTAAAGGGAATAAAGGAGTGGGTAGTAAGCTGATCGCCACCTTGAATAGACAGAGTGCCAGTTACGGAGAGTGTGCTGACAGGAAGTGCTGTCTGATTGACAGGTTATTTCTAGGAGGTGCAAAAACACTCCTCTTATACAGAGCTATTAGTACAGAGAAAGAAGACAAAAGCTTACAAGAAATTTAATTACGAGGACTGCAAACACCCACTGAGAGCAGATTTGGTTTGTCTCAAGAAGAGTGCCTTACAAACAACTCGCGTAACACCAAAGCAGCAACCTGTGGGTCTGGAAAATGAAGCCAGTGCAGAACTGCTGAAAAGTGCAGTTTTTAGCATGAACATTTGAGGCCAGATCAGAAGGCTGGTGTGAGATGTTCACACCTAAAGCCTTTTTTAAAAAAAAATGCAGCTACAAAAGTATCTTCTCAGGCACGGAGTCTGTAAGTTTTGGAGCTGAAAATGCAGTAAATGTAAACATTCAATAAGTCTTTGTAGAAACAAAGGTGAATATATATCATACATTTATTTATTTTTTTTAATAAAATTAATATCATTGGAAACCTGATATAAAGACAAAAACACTTCAAGGATTTTTGAAAGATTACCAGCCAGGAAATGACATTTAAAACTGCAGCAGATCGAGTATCAACAGCCTTCAAGACATCCGAAAAGATGGGGGCTGAGATGTTAGCATAGTCAACATGGGACTTTACAAACCAATCACATGGGTGTCATAGGGGCTTCATCCTGTATATATCTAATCTATAATTTAACCTAATTTAAATATTGACATATAATTCCTTTATTTTTAGAAACTTTTTCATCCATATATTTGAAACTGTGGACAAATCTTCTACTTTACAGAACTGCTGGAAATAGATCCAAGAATCCACACATACACAAAAAAAACTATGAAAACATTTATGGGTGGGGACATTTCTTTTTTTCCTTGGAAAACACAGTCATATAGTAGCCCAGCAATGACAGGCTAAACACTCCTAACTAGAGCTGGCATGAAGGAATTAGTCACAGAGCCATGACAACAGCCACACTGAAATCCAGACAGTCATTTTATGTGGGCACTCTGTCTCTCTTTCTCACACATCCCGACAGCTACATCCAGCTCCCAGCTTATTGCATATGGATGTCCGTAGCCTCGGACCCTGCTGAAATACAGTATGCATGGTATGGCTGTGTGTGTGTGTGGGTGTGTCTATGAATCATAATGAATATTTCATATTTGGCATGCCTTGTCCAAATAAGCAGATGGTACCTCTTCTGCCTGTCTCCTGTACACCTGGACCTTGTTCACATATTAGCATTTAAGAATGTATTTCTCTCTCTCCACTCTCCTTTTTCTCTTCTTTGCACACAGTGTGGTATGTACTCACTTTCCAGGAAAGGTCTGATTAGTTGGGCATGGCTACATTAGATCAGCTGCTCAATTGCTTCCCAATTTCCACCACATTTTGTTCTTTTCAGACTCAAATGGGATCCATAAAAAATCTGAAAGTCATGCAGCCCGTTGCTTCTCTGTAAACATCCTTTTTTCTACTTGTATTCGTCTTACATTAGGTTTAATGACCAAAGATGCTGTTTCACATTTGTCGGGAAGTTTACAGAGAAAAGCAGGAAAGCTTAAAAAGGAAATCGCTTAAAAAGGAAAGTGGACTAGGTAGATATTTGCTCAGAGCTAATTTTAATACTTTGGCAATAACGCAAGCCTAACAATAGCACTTCATCTTCTTTCCTAGAGTTACTAAAAAATTAGATAAAAGCTTTTTAACTTCTACATTTTTAAACAAAAGTCAAGCCTAAGAAATTAACAATGTGCGGACTCATAAATGTTTGTTAACAGAGACGTCTAATGCACAGCCACGTTACCCATGTGGCAGGCAATCCATTAGTCCATGTGGTCCACGAGATACCAAAGTAAAAAAAAAGACGAAGAAGAAAGCAACCTGAATCTACAGAGAATCCCACAGAGATGAAGCCAAACAGGCGAGGCAGCACTAAGGCTTGACAGACGATCTCAGAGGAGCCAAGCCGCCCATCTCCCAGATGGCTCCATCCACAAGCGGTTAGGGGGGTGTAGGCTTCAAAATTCCTTTAAGAACTAATGAAGCTTCTGTCGCTGTGCGAAAACCTCTTTAAAACAGACCACGTTCAGGTCTGAGAGAAAGTGTGAAGCTCTTCAATTTGGTTATAACGCTCTGAAAGTGAAAATGAAAAAAGGCTGTACTCCATGTTTCCTTTTTGTAATAACATTTAAATTGACCCTTGTGTGTATTTTACGATGTCATACAACCAGGCTGGCTTGTGCTTGTGTTTGTGAAGTGTTCAGATGACATGATTTACTCATTTGACAGATGGTAAACGGCCAAGAGTTTTAATACAACTGAGAAGTGATTATTTATAGGAGATATTTACAGTATAAAAATGGTTCCAGCTCCTCAAAACATCTTTTGGTTTTTGGACTAGTAGTTAGAATACGTTTCCTTTTTTCAATAAATCAATGAATAATCAAATAGTGAGTCTTTAGGTTAGACTGTGTGTTGAGCTGTTTCACAACAGGTCATAAAATTCTGAGTGCATTTTAGCTGTAAGTTTGCATTAGCAGTAACTAAATCAGCTTTTTTCCACAAATAAGACCCCACTGGAGTGATGTGGGTGGGCCTCATGGGGCCAGGGCCCGCCCACTTCACCAGCAGGCCCGTCCTGACTGCCCGTGCTTATTCTTAGGTTTTGTTTTCAGTTATTAAAATTAATATTCAAATAAGCAGCAGATGAAATGTGTTTATTTTGCAACATCCTGTAATTCAGTGACCAGTACGTGTTAAATCTGAGGAGCGCGTCACAGTTCAGAGGACGCTCAGCAGAGAATTAAAAAACTTTCCTTAATAGTTTTTTTTCATTGTCTCCGGCTATGGATGCCATATCTTGTGACACAGGCGTGACGTTTTACTCGGATTGAGCGTGGTGTTTTGGTAATACTGGAGCAGCGTGTCTTTGTCCTGCAATTTTAATTATTTGTCGTGAGAATCATTAACAAATAGGTCAGACCTGTAGTTAAAGGGGGTTTATAGCTCTGCTTAGGCCTATCAATTCTGGCTGGGGAGAATGTGGGACAAGAGATTAGAGTGAGTATCACTCGAAGGGGCAAATGGTAAAAAAAAAAAACTAGAGAACAATAGATATAACAAGAGTTAGAGGAATTTTTCTGTATGTCTGAACGCATACGCAGAGATAAGTTAATGAATTTACAGCACAGTGAACCGCTCTGTCCCTGATGATATAAGTCAGTGTAGCTCACTCAGCAGCCCCTTCCTTATCTATATGACAGCAACAGCAGCAAAAAATGTAAATTTTCTGGCAATTATGTCATGCTTGAAGCTTTACACAGTTAATAATCAGATATCTATAGACATATAGACATCGTACATTTGGTACGGGATGTTTTCTGGTTTTTATTTCAAGTCTGCTGAGAGAATATTCCCCAGTCCTGTTTGAGTGGATGAGTCAAGAAAAAGATGGATGGATGTTTTAATGGTCTTTGGCTTCATCCAAGTAAACAGTCTGAGAGCAGAAGAGTAGCACATCGGCTGATTGGCTTTCTTGAAAGCATTGGCTACCATCTTACAATGTTTTCCTTTTTTCTTTTTTTTAAATCGGCTTTGCTTTCTTTATTTATTTGACTGAATCTGAATGTGAACGTGGGATGGCACATGATCCAGGAAGTCCGTTATGAAAATACTTGCTGGCTACATTGCTCCCTAAAGTCGTCTAAGTAATCAGTTAATAGAAGAGGCGTTTCCGGACTTCACAGCTCTTTATACAGTAAATATATAAATATCATAATACTTTCCTCAGTGGGCCACCTATGTGAATTTTGGTTATGAATACTGACTTTCACTAACTGTATGAAGTTTACCATGTTAGTGGTTTGGAGTGATTCCCTGGTAACAGTCTTGCTGGGAAAACCCTTCTCGAGTCACCAGTCTATCATAGAGCTAACATTTAAAGACAACCATTCGCACCTGAGGCCAATTTAGAGCTCTATGTAACCCAGCATGCACATATTTGGACTTGGGGACGAAACAAGAGGACCAGAGAGAACCCATACAAGCACAGGGAGAACATGCAATCTGCTCCAGCTGACTGAACCCAGAACCTTCTTGTTCTCCCCGCACCAGTGCAGCCATCTAACAATTGAATTACTGTTTTAATTCAGCTTTAAATTAAATTATACACTAATTCTGAAGAGTTACTTGAAATGTTGCATCACAGAGAGAGAGAAAAAAACAAGTTTTCACAGCATGTTTTGCACTTTGATCCATTCAGTTGACTCATATTACACTAATGGACCAGAAACTGCGTGGCTGAAATGACTTGCGCGCACAATGAGTCTTATCACTCCGCTACATGGATATTAAATATAATTTTATCCTCGAGAATTTATGAAGTTCATTTTGTGCGAGTTTTAATGGCTTGTACGAGATGAGCGAACAGCAGTGAACAGCTGGGTCTTTCAGTGATCAAGGTTACTCGGGAATGAATTGGATCATTCTTTTTTTTTTTCTGGGGAAGATTAAAAACTGCACGTTAGCCCCAGATGTGCTGTTGTAGGTTGGATATGGGCTAATTTTTTAAAAATCAAATAAATGTATCAACATTGACTGTAACTCCTAATTTTGCTCCAGAATGCGCGGAAGATGCCTTAATTTTTAAAATCAAGCCCCCCCCCCCCGGTTGAAGTATGTGGGTGATACAGTAAAGAGGCAATGCTGCACCTCAGGGAGGCTTTAATAAAGACAAAATGTCTCAGATGTTTTATGTAATTTAGGGCAAACTACCTCTCTTGACTGATTACTTGTCATTTTAGTGTAAGCCATGTCCTGTAACAGTACTAATTATCACTCCCTCTAAGACAAGGGAATTGACAATGGAGCACTCAAGACTAAAATCAATCTGCACTGATGTTTGTCTGAGGGGGTGTTAATTAGAAAGAGGGGGTGATAACATCTGTCTGTCCCTCAATCACAGCTGTGGTTTTGTCTTTTTTCTTCTCCGTTCCTTTACTGTTCGTCAGGAGAAGCAGGAGCTACAACGCAGCGATGATCGACTGCTACGATTTTTATAAGGCCATTCTATCTCCGACCCTAACAAAAATACACCAGCGCTGCTCCTAATTAAATTACTACAGTAGATTATTTAATTTCCTGTGAGAAGCAGTTGATAATTGAAAAACAACTTGTTACTGTGCAGCTTGAGAGAATGACAACAGTTAGAGACACCACAATGGTCAGAAATGATTCAGGGAACACTCGATCATCGCGGCGTGACACAAAGTCAGTGAAGCTTCAGGGATGTCATCTGTCCAGCTAGGAAGCAGAAACCACAGTGAATGCATTTCATCTGCTTTGGTGCAAATGGAAGTGACAACAGGTGCACTGAAGAGACTATCGAGACAAACCCTAAAAAGGGAACCGTTTAGCAGGTGGTGGCCACAGACCATTGCGTTATCCTCCTCACTGGTTTTTCTTTAGTTTTGCTTTTCACTAGTGTGCCTTTTCACTGCTGGTGGCACAGCACGTTCCCTGCAGCCCATTTAGGTTGCACAGGGACTCCACCTCCAGGAGGTTTTACTGTGTCTCCCTGCACAGTCTCAAGAGTGTAGAGGAGATGCTGGGAGATACACAAGGAGAGCTGGACAGGTTCGTAGAATGGCTTCAACCAAGCAGCAGGAGCGCTGTCTGGTCTTTCACATAAGAAGGAAGAGGAGCACTGCCAGAACCCCATGAAATGACCTCCAGCAGGTTATTCATGGGCATGTTTCTGACCAAATATCTTAGTGTCTGTGAGGGTGGCATGTGGGCACAGCCCAGCAGCTCAACTGGCATTCACCAGGGATCACCAGAACTGGCAGGTCCACCACTGGCACCCCATTCTCGGCACAGATGAGAGCAGGTTCACACTGACCACATGTGAAAGGTGTGAAGGAGTCTGGAGACACCTTGGTGAACGTTAACGTCCAGTTTTTTTACTTGATTCTTTTGTGAATCCTTCCATAAAACTTTGTATTCGTTTGGTTTGGTTCATAAAAAATAATCTATAACAGAAAACTCCAGGCCCAAAAGGTGTCGTAGTCCTTTAAAAGTACTTTTGTCATTGCACTCTGAATAATTTCACTAAAGCTTTCACCACCAAGTTGCAGCATTTTACCAGTGGGCATTTATTGCCTAGCTAAATAGCTCATTACACCACCTAGTGGTACAAACTGATATTTGACAAAAGTACAGCCCAGCCCTACTTCAGCTTCAGCTGATATCCCTTCAACAAAGTACTGCACACAGATGTTTTTGGAAATAAAAACACTGCAGTTTTTTTCTTAACATTTTCTTAAGAAATGTAAAGAAAGATTTTTAAAACAGGAATTTGCAATAAGTAACTTTAAAAATCGTGTATAAGTCAAGGATACCTAGCTTAGGCAACAAACCAGTGCTCTGTTTGAGTTGCAGACCCAATCTTAGCTTTTCCATAAAGTGTCAGCAGTTTAAATTTTTAACTTTTACCCAGTGGCACTTCCGTGTTTTTGTAGTGCCACTGATCACGAGTGTTTTTGCTGTCAAAGTGAGTCCCCTCAGCTACAGAAAGATTTAGCATGTGTTTGAGAATGCAAAAAAAGGCACGCATCCATCCATAACTGCCTCTTTAAAAATGTACTACGGTTCTCCCAGCAGCGTCACATCACTTGTCCTCCATGCTGACAGCGAGGACGGCAGTAAAGCTTCTAATCTCTTGATCCCCTGTCCTGTTCAACCTGATGGATTCATCCACAATCACCGCATGTCAAAATACAGCAGCCTTGAGACACACAACAATCACAACAGCATATGGCGGTGCTTCTGCTGTTGCAGAGGGATATTTACACGGGGTCTATGTGTGGTGGAAGGTTATCGGTCTGTTCCTCATTTTACATCAAATATCACATGCGTTTCCAGCTCAAGTCAAGTCATCATCATAATAATGATGAAGATGAAAATCCTTCACTGTCATTCCATCTTAATTCATGAAAGCCTGCAGACCTTTGTGGTGACGTGCCATTATGAAGTCTCCCTGGTCTTCATTAGTTTCTATTCCAAACTTTTGTTACAGGGTAAGAACGAAAGAGAAAAGGGAATAAAGGAAGAGGAAATAGAGTTGGAAGCAAAAGAAGACAGAGGTGGGGAGACGGCAGAGATATCAGAGAACATTTGCACTTCAAATGCATTTCTGCCATTCTCCTCAATTATCACTTTAAGAGCAAAGGTAAAAAAAACTGGAGCCTTTGGGTAAATGTAATGAAGTGTAATATCTAAATATGCATAAACCTGCAGTGTATAATTACAGATGCAGACTGAAGTGCTGATGACAGAGAAATGGTCACAGGGTCACGGCTCTTTTAAAGATGTAAAGTGGAAAACGTTTCAAACAGGGAAGTGTTAGAAATATTCTCCTAATAATAAAAAAGGTACTGCCATCTAATAAAGGAAAAAACACCCAACCTTCTTTTCAATTTGTTCAACATCAATAACACTGTGTGCTCCCAGAGAAATAAAACAGATCGAGTGAAATTGCACTGGAAACCATTTCGGCGATGATTCATGTTTGTGCGAGGGCTCGTTGCGTAAGCGGCCACTTGTCTGGGTCCTTTAAAGATGATCAGTGGGAAAAGGATCAGAGAAACAACTCACTATTGTTAACCTCGTGCATTTTTAATGCACATCCCTTCAATATTTGATGGGCCCAGAGACTTTGCAGATATTGTGGTGTCAACTGACACATGTCGGCTTTCGCAAATCAGGCTCCAAAGTTTAAATCTCAATTCTGTGAAAAAGAAAAGAGGCCAAGCTTTCTGTGAGCTGTGCTTATTTTTTCTTCTTCTGCACCAAGAAAGAAGGGAACATTAGCAGCATGTGTGAAATTAGGGCTCTGGTTTGGTTTTGTAAGCTGCTTTTCTTTTTTTATTGTTCTGACCTGATTTTCAAAGCCAACTGAGCATCAAGCTTGAACACTGACATGTTATTATGACATATTATTATGACTGACATGTTATTGTTACCTTTAAAAAAAGAAAAGAAAATCTATTAGAAAACAGTAGTTTCACTTATGCAGAGCAGCTGTCACCAGTCGTACCAATTGTGTGACAATATTCACCTCCCTTTGAGGTCTTTTGTTAGGTTTCCGTAAAAATAACGATTAATTTTCAGAGCTTTTTCAATTCATTTTCCACCTAAATTGTCTTTTTTCCATGTATTTCACTGATATCCAGAACAAACAAATGCATGTGAGGATATACAGCACATAGCAACTAAAAGCTGAATCACTACGACCCCACCCCTGCCTGTGGAAACCTAATCACTCAGTGGTTTGTTATGCCAACAGCTCCGTGTTTGCCGTCCTCAGGTGATATTGACTGAATCATTACCTGCAATGAAACAAAGACTGTATTCCAGTCCCTTATCTCACTATCAGATGACTTTTACATGTTGAGTACATATCATTTATGTCAAGGTCCTGTTTGTCTCCGTCATGAACGAAAGTTTACCCACGTGTCCCCTGTAGATCATTAACAACTTGGGTCCTCCATATAAAATCAGTCATATCTAAATAAAATAAATGTTAAAAACAGTTACCACCTGACCCCCTCAGACTCAGCTTCTTTTTGTTATCCCCCGCCCCCCGCAGGGAGGGATTATGTAATCAGTTCTGCTCATCTATCTGTCTTTTTGTTAGCAGATGTGAGTCCACAGTTTTCAAAATATCGTTTTCAAATTTTGTGTGATGGTAGATACCAATAACAGCTTGAGCTTGAACACATTTTTGTGAAATTTTTTTTTCAGTCTACCATGACACAAAATTTGAAAATTATATTTTGAAAACTGTGGACTCAAGACTGCTAACAGTAAGACAGACAAGTGGAACTCGTTACATAATTACTACATAATTATTATTATTACAAAATAATAATAATGTGTTTGTGTGTTTAACAGCTGTTTGTTTGAGTTTGGGAAATGAAAGGAGTTGGGACCCGGAAAGGGCTAATGATATCAGACTTAAGAGGTGGATTCTGGTATTCTATGGCAAATAATGCCCCAGTCTATTTTATGAATCATTTGGCTAACTGGTGGATTTTTTTGTTTTGTTTTTGAGGTTTTTTTTGCTTTTTTAGCACAACACCGGACCGAGTGCAGGTGTACATAAGTTGCGGTCGCAACTTCAGCATCTAGCTAGCGCTACAAAGGATAGAGAGAGAACATAAAGAGAGTGACTTTTTTTTAAGTGGCAGCAGTTTCAAATGCAGCGTTTCTATCAGCTCAACAAACATCAGCAAACACACAAACTGTTTGTGTGCAGTTTGTCGCACAGTGTGTTGCTAGCTAGAGGTCCAGCTGCTGTATTTCACAGGGAGAGAAAAGAAAGAGCTATCTTCACTCAGAGATGGAGAAAGATAAGAAAGACAGGACAAGAGAAGAAGAAGAGAGGTTAGATTTAAAGGTAAGGACTGCTCAGTGGGATTTGATGAACTGCAAAATTAAAGCTTAAATCTAAGAACTTATGTTTTTAAATCAGATGTTGGGTCTGTACATGTAACATTGTGTTTTTTCATATCATGAAACATGCTGCAAAACAAACTGAGGTAGACTAACTGTGTTATTTAAAGACTGAATGAAAATCCTCTGCAGGTTAGTGCAGGATAAACAGGTCAGTTAAAAGTAAAGAACAGTGTGTGACCTGTGCACAGCAGCAGTGCTGCTCATGGTCAGAGTTAGGTTACATCAAGTGTAGCAGAGATGAATCTGAATTTAAGCTGATGGTGAGTTTATTCACTGAATTCCACCTTTACAACAACTGTACAGTGTCTAATATAATAACAGAATAAACTGTGTACCGTCAATGTAGAGGATGGAAATCAGCCAGGACAACTCATTAAACATCTGCTGACATCTAGTTAAATTCATGTGTGTAAATCCACAAAAAGCAGTGAACCTCAGAGCAGCTAAACTATTTCCTCACTTGTGACTTCACCATACACTACAGCTAATTTGCTTGACATACACCCATGAGTTAGGGCAGCATCCAAAATTGAAAGCTTAAAAGTTTAAGCTTCCCGTAGAGAGCAGTGCTGTTGTTTTGCTTGAGGCGTGTGACTGTTTCCTGCCTCAGCTGCTCGTGTGTGTCTGCCTTTTTACTTTTTTTATGGGAGTCTCAAGGACAGCTGGTATCGGCTCGTAATTTTGCAGTACTTTTTGTCACTGAGCCGGATGTCTTTCGGTTTTTGTTAGGTTTACTCTCCATTCATGCCCATTTGATGTATCCCTGGAGTTTATCCATGAGATGTCTAACGTTTTCTTGTTGTCTTATAAAGTGTTTACTTGGAAGGATGGATCTGTCAAAAATACAGATGACTAAGGTCTGAGCTCTCATTACTTAGACTAATTTTTAAAACAGGCCATGAGGCTTTAAAAACCCAGCAAATTCATCTAAAGCGCGTCAGAGCTTCAGAATAAAAGCCTCAGCATGAAACAAACTTTGATGCTCTTCACCAGTGGGGTTTTCACAGTCACCAGCGAGGAAGAAATGTTTTTGTTCAAACAGAAAACTCTATGAATGAGTGGGAGGTTAAGAGAAAGGACCCAGAAAAGAACACAATCGTGACACAGATGCAGGAAAATGGGAGATACGGTATGGTGCAGATGATTGATCTGTGTTCGTGTGATGACCTGCGTGCATCTATGCATGTGTGCTGACCTTTTCACACTGGCAACAGAGTTTAATTTTTAAGAGTAGTTCATTCAGTCTTCAGGTTGTTGACAGACTTGCATGAAACAAGCTCAATGAATAAATAAAAGTATTATATTGATGGCAGCACCTGTTTATGCATGGCTGACTTCAAGGGGGTTGATTTAACAAACAAGAGGAGTGGGGAAAAAATCACAAATTGGCTGGGTGAATTATTAAAAAACAGACAAATTGTTAAATTAAGCCACTCTCTGGAGAGACTGAGAGCTTATCTGGAAGCAAGACATAAACCAAAAAAACAAGTCAATAGATGAATATTTATACTGAAAATGTAAAGATGGTTTATGTTCTAGCAGGAAGCCTGTGTCTTTTTCTTTTCATCCTGCTGTGATTTCAAATCTGTGGGGCCCCTCAAAACTGCAGCTGGTTGGAAAAACTTTCTGTATTACTGTCCTCCAGCCAGTGCATGAAATGTTATTGGGTAGTTTCACCCATTGTGACCAACTTGTACAACACAGAAGAGCTACCTCGTCAGGCCAGGACTCCACAGTCTATTTACACCTACAGGCCAGTGGACACTCTTTCAATGATGAGGATGTACACATCCTGGACAGGGAGGAACGCTGGTTTGAGTGCGGAGTCAAGGAGGCCATTTACGTGAAAAGGGAAAGACCATCGAGGAGGGGGCTGGTGTTTACCTTTAGGGAGCATTTATGTGAATTTTTCAGTCACTTGGATTCTGACACCACATGTACAAACTTTTAAACACTTCAGTTTTGAGGTTCTCATATGACATCATGCACACATTATTCTAGAGTTGTCCACCATATTGAATGTAATGCAACCACCAGTTGCTAGGGAAACATTTGTTTTTGGAGGCGGTTCCTGGAGGCTGGTGGTGGACCAAAAAACCTTGTGGTCGTTGCTTTGGTTGCTAGCAGATTGCCACAGTTGCCTGTAATTTTTTCTGCCAGGGCAGGCAGGGCTTGCCTAGTCATATCTAAAAACAGTCATCAATTAAAAAGTGAAAGCGATAATTCCCTTCCTCTTATAAAGCTTCTTGCCTATTTGCTTCAATTCTTTGCGTCACTGCCATCTTGTGACCGCAGGTCGCTTTTGTCTCTGAAAGCTGTTCTTGCCTTGGATCCTGCTGAAAACTGTAGCATGTCTCCATTTCACAGGTCCTGTAACAATGCCTGGTGCTCTCCAAGCTAACAGGTTAGCAGCTCTTCTGGTTGTTTGCACATGCACATTATGGATAAACCTGTGATCTTTGACAGGAGACTAATGGGAAACGTGCAATGAAAGCTGCCTCTGGCTCTACTTTCACTGCTCTGAGATCAGTTACAAGTTGCACTTTGGAAACAGAACAAGCATTACTTAGTAAACAACCTTCTGTGATTTGTCATCATGACATGGGTTTCTTCTCGCTAACCACCTTGGCCAACATCTTTGATGTAGGAAAGATGGAGTGTGAAAAAGTTATTAATAACTACTTTAGCATTTTATCAAGGAAACCTTGACAGTGAAGAGGAGACGTCAAATTTGAAAAAACAAAAAAACCCCAAAAAACCAGGCATGCTGAATAGGTCAAACCTCGGCTAGCACTTTCAGAGCAGCATCTCCGAGTAATCACTTTTAAGTTCAAACAACTGTTTTTCCAACACAGAGATATAGATTTAGTGATATGTGGTCCTCACATGAGAGCCACTACAAACATTATTTTATAGAATATGATGTATTATAGTAGATTAGACAGACAGTTTGCGTGTTTCTGTAGTAGTATTAATCCATATAACACTGATTTGGAACATATTCCTGCAGAATCATTGTTTTTATTCTTGTATTTACATTTATGTACAACACAGATCTGTGTGTGGTGAGGTTTAACAGGATTCAGATATATTTTCTTTCCTTTGGTTCCTCTGTGGCTTTACTGCTCATAAACACAAATGAAAGGACCCTAATCGTTGGAAAGGAGGGGGTTACATCTGTGAAGGAAAGTCAGTCATCCAAAGTCAGTCTCCTTGTGCTGAGAGGGTACGTGGGATGGATGGACAGGTAATTTGCACCGGAGAATACTGTGCCCAGAACAGCAAGGGTCAGTGGGCTCTAACATGGCTCTATGTTCCACCAGTCGCTTCACGTGGTTGTCAGTGCAGACAATGGTGCTATTGTGGAGTTGCCATGACTCCCTGACAGGATGGGAGAAATATGAAGATGTCATGATAAAATCAACATGGGAAGGAATAAATCAGAGTTCATTGTATACGTCTATAACTTACCCTATGTCTCCAGCTGCTACATGAGCACAGTGTCTTCCACACTGCTCTATCCCATCTTCTGAAAAGGGGGGTTACCAAAAAAAAAACACAAGGAAGGAAAATGAGCCAAAGCATGACTCAACATGTCACTTCGATCTTCCTCGGCAGAAAAGGGGGCATGAACTTCTTAGGTTAGCATTCATTGAGTATTGTTGTCATCTGTGTAGAGTGTGTGTGAGTAAGTGTGCTCGGGATGTTTGAGAGTAGGTGTGTGTGTGAGAGTGAGACTCATAGACTGTCCTGAAAATGGGTCTTTCCTTCCGTTAAGAAGGTTAGCTTGTATACATGAAATATTTCAGAGGTGGTCCAGTGCCGGTGAGTACTGACACTGTATTTAAAAGATGGATGTAGCAACTGTGACATCACCCACTGCTTTGTAGACTCATAATATGAAGTCTCAAGTTTGGCATTGTGGCCATCTTTGGTTTTTGGAGGGGGGAGTGAGTACATTTGGAAGAAAAGATGTAAGTTATGAGCTAAGACCAGCAAGCTCGTTTGGGAGTCTGTAGCAAACATTTCTTAAATGTCTTGTGGCAATATTAACCACACAGCGAGCCCTGTTATCACATATTTGAATTAAAAACACAACAAATAGGGTTGAGAGATCTTAAGGGTCTTAAGTGGGGGTGACAGCCGACTGTAAGCACTTAATCCAGGCAGCTAGCAGCCTCTAACAATGCAATAATGCTAAGCCACAATATTAATACGAGCTAGCTCTAGCAGGCTTAGAGACCAGTTGCTGACCTGCTGGCATCTGATTGCTAAGAAAAAATGCATGTTCCCCAACTGTTTGGCAAGTAGTTATTGGGGGTTATTTGGCAATTAGTTACAATAAGGGCCAAAAACCTCCTTGGGATTGCTATGGTTGCTAGCTATTTGCCACTGTCACCTTTACTTTGTATTGAAATTGCAGGCTTGTTTGCAAACACTCATTAACTAACCACTGAGTAAATTGTAAATGAACTGGTTCTTATATAGTGCTTTTCTACTCTACCTGAGCACTCAAAGCACTTCATATAGCATGCCTCATTTACCAATTCATACAAGCTATTTTATCTGTGCTTGCGTTCTAACATTCACACACAGATGGACATATCAGAGAGAAACTTAGTATCTTGCCCAAGGATATTTAGCATGCAGACTGGAGCAGGTAGGGATCAAACTGTCAATTTTCTGTAGTAGAAGATCTGCTCTACTAGGGCCTACCTCCTGAGTTGCAGGCACCCGAGTGCGAGTGAAACTCTGTTTCCAAAACTGGAAAAGGTGAACATTCAGCATTGTGTAACTGAGGCTTGGCAATCAACTTTAATGTCAGCAACCAATCACAAAGGGCTTAAAACTTTTGGGGGTGATGTTGGGTATTTTAAAATGTGAGTCTGTGGGGACTAACTCACTTTTGGAGCCAGACTCAAGTGGTTACTCAGTGAATGATAGTTTTTGATGTTTTAGCTTCCTTCTTTAAATTGCTTGTTCCTTATAGATCAGGTAGATGAGGTAAAGTCCTGGCCTGACACAAACGGTCCCAGAAGCAACCACAGAGAACTAACAGTTGCTGCTTCTGGACATAAGGGTGACTTTAACACCTTATTTTTAGCTCCCTGCTGAGCAAAATCTGTCTGTACATTTCTGTCCACAGCTCTGTTCAGCAGGCATGAAAAGAGGCAATAGAGAAAAAATCCAACTGCACACATTACATGACACCGCGCACACTAAGAGATGGAGCAGACATTAGCAGTTAAGACAAAGCATGTGAGCGAAATAAAAAATAAAATAGGGAAAAATACAGCCAAGACAAAAAATGTTTTTCTAAAATTCACAACAGTCAGGCGAAGTTTTTTGATTTTTTTGTTTTTCCCTGTCTTCGCTTTGTGTGTCTTGTTATCTGTTTGAGTGGAAAGCCTCATTATCTCATGAGCAGGCTTGTTTTCTGGTTGTCTCCGTGATGAGGCGGAGCGTAAACATTTCTTGGCTGTGAGTTGGGGTCAATCTGCTTGAAAAGTCTTTGAAGACTGTGAAATACAAGACAAAATCGATGTGCATCTTTCTCTCTCTCTCTGTGGTTTCCTCTCCCTGCCGCTCGTGCCACACATCTGCCCCCTCTTTACCGCCTTCCTGACACCACCTCAACTCAGAGGCTTCAATTGGATGTGAAGGCACATAAAGGGTGGGGGAGAGGGCGGAAGGGATGGTCACATTCCTCTGGAGCCTCGAGGACGTCACGCTCGCCATCGCCTCAATGTCAAGACTACGTCAGCTGCCAGCTCCGCTCCGTGAGAATGGGGTCGGCCAAATCCGCCCACGCCTCGGAGTATCAGGTGAAAAATCAGGTCCCTCCAAGAAGAAAGAAAGAAACTTCTTAACTCGTTCACAGCCGACGTAGCAGCGCATAGATGACTCAAAATGACTTTTTACCCAGTAAAAGTGTGTTTGAGTTATGATGCACTTTCTTCCCTTCTCCTTCCCTTCTTTTGGACCCACTTGAGATCATCATTACTGAGATTTGATCTGATTTGACACCTCAATATACATGCATTGTTTTTCTAAGGGTAGCCCTATGAAGCTACATAAATTTGCAGTATTGCACAGCACTACTGTGTAGGCAGAGCTCGCCCTCACCCAGCCATGTGACAGAAACTGCTCAGTTCAGAAAACAGAAACAAGGGTTTCCCCTAGTAGGTGTCAGAGGGCGAAAGAGTTAGAGAATAATTTTTAATGGGAAAAAAATAGAAATTTTATAATATTATGTAACTACAGATTTTTTTTTACTCAGTGTTTTTTTTTTCTAAATAAACCAAAACGTTAACTAGCTCAGTTCCTGTTGGCAACAAAAATGTCAAAGAGAGCAAGAAAGAGCTAACTGAAAGTCCAAAAGAAAGCTCAAAGAGACTATTCACTTCCTCTTTGTGAGAAACGTGGCAGGTTTATCAAGGCTGCATGTGCTGTTGATCACCTTCACGTTAAACCTCCATTTTTAACTTGTTAGTGGTTTTAATGGAGCTAGCTAGCTATCTGAAAGGTCCTGAAAGCTGAAAAGAACGGATGCATTTTAATCATTACTTCAATTTCTTTATTCAGTTGTTTTTTATTTATTTTTTTCCACTTATTAACTACTAAAAACTGTGAAACTATGCTAAAACTATCTTTCAGCTCTTTGGTGGCTAAAGGTGACTGAAGCTTTCGGCGGATTCTGGCAGAACAGTCGAGTTTGTGCCGCCACCAAGGCGAAACAGTTTGGATCTCGGTGCTCTGCGGGGCCTTCTCAGTCTGCTGCAGCTAATTGGCTCCTCTGAGAGCCGCGTACAGTCACTCATAAACACAGTGGATGCAGAAATCCACACGAAAAACACTGACACACCAACTCAGGACCTCCCAGCCATCTGCTGGGGCCTCGCACATACAGGTGCTCCTGTTTTCCCAACTCTGAGCTCAGGAGACGCTCGGGGTCCCAGCAGCCTGCTGTTGTGTTTGATCAGTGACGCCGCGCCGCTCCTTGTCATTGTGATTCTGCAAACCTGCGGTTCACGACTCATGTCTGTCCAAACAGCTGTTTCTTTTGTAAGAATCCCCCTCTCTCTGCCCGAGGACCGGAAGAGCACTTTACACAGCAAGAGAGCTCATCATCTCTCATCATCACTTTTATGGCCCACAGAAGACCTGCATTTCACACAGCTTGTAAACCTCATCTTGATCGGAGCGCAGTCACTGCATCAACACAGTATCATACCACAAATCCACTGTGTCATAATTAACCCACAGTGGAGCACTCAGGGAGTGAGGTGTAGCACTGCTGACATCAAGTTGTAGAGAAAGGGAACTGCATTCGACTGCATTGGATGCACTTTTTTCCATCCTCGAGGGGAAGAGAGTGGCAGTCAGAAAAGCACTCCAGCTCACGGGAACTTTAGAAGAAAAGAGCCGCTCAATACAGACGTCAAAACACAATCAGATTTTGAAATGGCAAAACTTGAGAGGATTAAAATACCTTTCATAAAACAGCTCACATTTAAAACAACTGCCTTCAGGTTCGGTGGTTCCACTCTCCCATTGCTGCACAGTTGACCTCCATGTCCAACTTTGATTGATCTGCACCATCGTTCATCAATTTTGCTTTCACAAAAGCGGCCCAAAAACTTTAATGCTATTGTCAGACAAATATTTTAGGCAGTTGTGTAGTTAATTATACTAATAAGTTTGCGTTCATCCTCGTGGGAAAACATCATAACTCTGTTAATCCAGGCCTGATCTTTTATTCAGGCATATTATTGTTAGTTATTTTGAAGGCGACAGAATAAGATCGAAGATCCAAGCAATGAAAACGAGCTTTGTCCAAAGGATGGCTGGGCTCTCCCTTAGTGATAAAAAGCAGGGGTGCCACCAGGGATTTGGAGCCCTGTGGGGGAAAACAAATGATCACTTTGGGCCCCACCACTTTAATATTGCAAACAAGAAATATAACATTGTGCAGACACAGATCAATATTCTCCTTAGATAAATACATTTTTTTGTTTTGTGCAAGATTGATGAGATATGTGCAAGCCATTTTTCTTCATTTTAATGTTTTTAATGAAATTATTAACATTATTAGGGTTTTTGTTTTAACATTGATTGATTTCTTACATCAAAATAAACATGAACTTTTTGGAATGAAGTAAAGTTAAATTCTATTCAATAAAATGGTGTAAAATTGCTTAAACATTTTTATTTATAATATTTAGTACTGGTAAATATAACTTAAATAATCTTGGAAAGAAAAGTGTCTGGACTTCTTTAGGTTTCTTGAAGACGTTTCACCTCTCATCCGAGAAGCTTCTTCAGTTCTAAGAGCGATTGGTGGAGAGTCCCAGATTTTGACTTTGGTGACCTACACCCGTTTTCACACCTTGGCTCATGTGATTAGGTAGATGATGATTAAGGGGTCCAAGACCCTCTTGCAAACACTCCCACAGGGCTTAAATCTTGGACTCTCCACCAATCGCTCTTAGAACTGAAGAAGCTTCTCAGATGAGAGGTGAAACGTCTTCAAGAAAACTTAAAGAAGTCCAAACACTTTTCTTTCCCAGCTCCTTAGACTACAATGACCTGGATGACTGAAAACCTTCACAGACAACTTAAATAATCCTTTAGATATCAGTTTTCATTGAAAAAATATATGTCCTGAGACGTAGTGGAACTCAAATAGGTTTTAATCTGATGTAGCTCACTGAAAGCTCTCACCACATGCAACAGTCAGCCAGTGTGCAAAATATATCCAGAGCAATACACACTTCTCTGAAATGCTCTTTATGTGGGTTATAATGATCATCTATTATAACAAACTAAATAGTCTGTAAAAGGGTCTCCTGCAATAGGACACATTTTGTAACATAAAAGAAATTCTTCAGATGTCAGTGGGCCTGGTTCAGTGTCAGGAGTGTGGCGAGATGGGAGTGGGACAGCTAAGCCAAAGCCAGAGGTTTGATCTGTATAGCCCGGGCAGCAGGTAGGGAGATTAGTTATTTAACACACATATGTACAAAATGTGTGCCTGCACCAATTACGTGCTGGCTAAAATAACACAAACATATTATTTTCTGTCCGGAATGAAGCTAACTAATACTAGGAAAGCAGTTTCTTTCATGTGGACTTCTCTATGAGTTTAATTTCCACCTGTCTCTCTTTTCTTTTTTGAAACCCACACTTCACTTTTAACGACACGTCTAGGTTTAGTGCTCAGCATCAGATAGGAGTGCGTGCACCTGGACCAAACCAAATCATGAAATAAGGAGGGGGGAGGTAGGAGTTAGCGGCTAACTGAATTTTATTCTTTGTGCCAAAAAATAAAATAAAGCTAATGGTAGCAAACAAACACCTTTATAGGTTTAGACAGTTTTTAACTCCATCAATTAAATGGTTGTCAAATGTAACTTGATATCCGAGTCTTTCTTGTCTAATCTTTTCTTAATGATTCCATTTCTCTAAAAGAGTGATTGTTTTTTGTGTACGGTCTTCCTTTCAAAACCTTTTCATATATTTTACTTAAATTCACGAAACCCCCATCTGCTGTTCCTGGAGATAGAAGTCCAGCAGGGGGGATGTGAAGGTGTGGGCTATTACATTAACGACTATTTTAAATCTGCTTTAAGGTCTTTAACTCAAATCAGCTCTTAGATGTAGTCATGTTTGGGTTTCCTCTGAGAGTCCTTAAACACAAATATAGACCATCAGCACCCTGGAGAATGTGCTTAACCACCTTATACCAGCTTTCCAAATTATTAATTTCATTTTCTTGCTATGTGATAAAGGAAAAAAAAATGAGACACCCACTTGATGCACATAGGAGCTCTGTAAGAAGTAATGATGTAGCGAGACGTTTCACTGAAAAGCAACATTAGAGAGAAGCTTTTTGCATTAATGATGTTTAATGTAAACTTCCAGTGGGGTGAATGAGGTTTTCGCTCTACATTATGCTATTTTGCATTAGTTTAAACAGGGCTGGACTGAGACAAAAAATTGGCCCGGGCATTCTGACTAGAGACCGGCCCACCAGGTATTATAGGAAAAACCATAAAGCCTTTGAATGAAAACAAATCAGAATCAGAATCAGAATCGTGTTTATTGGCCGTGTATATGCACAGACACATACAAGGAATTTGGTTCCGGTAGATGGTGACTCTCAAGCACAGCATTGTATATCTCAACAATGTAAGCAGCACAATTCACCCACACACACACACACACACACACACACACGCGTGTGGATATATACAGCTACACATGCATACACATACATACACAAACCTACACAAGCTGTGTAAACCAACCATAAATAACCAATCTAAATCTTATTTACATAAAATACAGGATGACAGGAATGAAATGAAGTGAAATGAATACCACAGAATGTACATAAGGTGCAGTTGCAGTCTGGCAGTGGGAGCAGTGTGACAGATCAACTGTTTAGGAGGGAGATGGCGAGGGGAAAGAAACTGTTCCTGTGTCAGGTGGTCCTGGTCTGCA
>VUQG01023558.1:0-10128 GCA_015106755.1 Etia nguti
CAAACACAAACTATTAGATCCTTAAGATCAAACCTATGTCAAAATTGTTTCATTCTTTTGGTCCATTGGAGTGCAGTAAGCCATCAAACACCCCTATTGGAAACTAAGAATATTACATGAAATGGCTTGTTTGGCCAAAAATGGGTATTTACCTAATTTACCTAAATTGCATGGTTTAGTACTGTCAATAACAAGGAATCAAAAAATGTCATTATAATGGGTTTCAATTGGCCAAAAATGGCCACGATAGAGCCAAGAGGAAAAATTTGATGTATAGTGTATATTATTGATATATTTAAAGAGATGAAGTTGAAAATTAAAAATCAGTAAAAAATTTAGACCCTTAGGAAGTTTCATTCCATTTGCATGAACACAGGGCAAATGGTTGAAAAAAGAAAAGTGGCCACAAATGGCCACCATAGAGCCCAGAGTGTTAAGGCTGTTGTGTTTTTAGCATGTTTTAATGCTTTGTATCATGTTCTATTTAATCTGAACAAGCCCCTAAAAAAAGGCAGCCATCACTGTCGGCCTCTCTTGGTTTTTATTACCACTGTTCATTTTAAAGCTCAGTTTTTAAAACCTTATGATGTAACTACAGCTCAGCCCATGCAGCAGTATACAGTATTAATGACTAACCTCATATGCGATTACATTTGTTCCTAACCATCGGGAACCCTCATGTTAACTTTTATCGAGTGGAAAAGGTTAGCGTTCATCCTCCAGCTTCACTGTTTATGTTATGCTAACTTAGCTGTGTCGCTAGCACATCATTATATACCAGCTAGTCCAACTTCAGTAACCCTACAAACGTCACTGCTGTTTAGTTTTCTGTCTTCATTTATGTTGGAAGTGATAGCAGAGCTGTACGTTTTAATCTTTTCAGAAATCTCTCAGTCAGAACATGGTATATCATGTTTAGGTGGAAGCTAGCGAGCTAACTTCCTGCTAACTGCTAACTCCGTTTAATTTAATTAATTCTCATTTTTTTTCATGGATGCCTGGATGTTAAACTTAATTCTTACCTGGTAAAGCAGCAACGCTGATCATTTTATTAAGGATGAAAGAATTTAGACAGTTTTTAATTCTCAGTGATGCTGCAGTGTTTGTTTGACTTTGGGACCTGAAGAGGAGTTTTGACCCAGAAACGGCTAATGACGTCAGACTTAAAGACCGGATACACATTCTGACAGCGTGGTGTTCTATGCTAGCTCCAAATAGTGCTTAGCTAGCTGATAACAGTATCCCAACAATACATTAAAACATAAATCATCTAAGCATCCCTATTTGGTTTCACCTGTTTTACATTATATAGCTTTTTAATTGGACTTTTAATTTTTTTACTCTTATTTATACATTTACATTTGACTTGACATTAACATTTCACTTTTGACCACGACTGTTTTACTTTACACTGAACTTCGACTAGCAATCCATCTATCACAGGTACTGAGGAAATTGTACATACAAAATCTTAGTCTGGTTGGTACTCTACACAAGCAGTGCATGATAGTGCAAATACTGACATAGATTAAAAAAAAAAAAAATACACATGCCTTAAAATCCAAAAACACATTTGAAGCATACTGTGGCTAATATATTTTAAATGCCTGGAATGTGCTCCCACTTAGCTCAACATAAGCAAAGTAAATGTTACCTAATTCTGTCAGGTACGTATGGAATGCCAAAGCTTAGATATGTTTTTCTAAACACAAAGTAGCATCTCTTGGCACCTTTCTTTCCTGGCACTTCAACACTTTTTTCTGTCTGTTCTCTTCAAGTGGAAGGTAATTTGGAGAGAAATACTTTCTCACATTCCTTTCTGCCACAGCATGTTCTCCGATTAGCTTCTTAGAGTCCCCTCTGACATTTACTATGCTCTGCAGCATTTGTGATGGACTGACAGGGCAGAGGTACGGAGACAAATTTAATCTCAAGATGTCTTCATTTTGCATGTACCTGCTGCCGTCACATGGCATCATTCCATATCAGCTGTTTGACTGCCATTCGGTGATAACAGGTGAGATGGCATTTATTTAAAAGGTCCAACTCAAGTGTTGTAAATAGCATTTGCATGGCATCTGGCCTCTTTATACTGCCTCGCCTTGGGCGCTGAAATCATTACTGAGACACTCTGCTGTGCTGCATGCATCCGAGTGTGTGTGTTTGAGATAGTGTTCAATTTGCATAAGCCACTGAAATGTTATGCAGCAAGTGGTTGTGTGTGTGCACTGTGGTTGGTGGAGCATAGCTGCATTCTTGTCTGCAGTCAGTATGTCTCCATGCTGACAGGTCTATCTTAAATCACCCTGCTGTGAATCTCATCCAAGTATACTGACAACAATATTAGAACTACAGAGAAATAGAGAGAGAGAAATCCGCTTTGCCCACCAACACTGCATCATATATACCTGGTGTCTCCATTTCCATCCATCTTCATCCTCCCTTTGTATTACCCTCATAAAGCTCAGTGGAACCTGACTACAGGGTCTCTGTAAACAGAGATGCATCATTTTGCCAAAAGTATTTGCTCGTCTGCCTTCGCACACATATGAACTTGAGTGACATGTGATTTTTAACCCTAAGGGTTTAATATGATTTCAGACCACTCTTTGCAGCTATAACAGCTTGAACTCTTCCGGGAAGGCTTTCCAAAAGATTTAGGAGTGTATTTATGGGATTTTTTTGACCATGCTTCCAGAAGCACATATGTGAGGTCAGACACTTGGATGAGAAGGCCTGGCTCACAGTCTCTCCTTTAATTCATCCCAAAGGTATTCTATCGGGTGGAGGTCAGGACTCTGTGCTGGCCAGTCATGTTCTTCCACACCAAAGTTGCTCGTCCATGTCTTTATGTACCTTGCTTTGTGCACTGGTGCCCAGTCATGATGTCTTGGTGTGCTGACGCATTATGAGTTCCTTTAACTGGAACTAAGGTCCAGAACCCAACTCAAGCACAATGCAGGCATACAAGCACTGCTCTCCTGGCAACTGCCACACCCAGACTCATCCACTGGATTGCCAGTCGAGTGGAGAAACATGACTTGTCACACCAGAGAAGACGTCTACACTGCTCTAGAGTCCAATGCTTTACACCACTGCATCTCACATATTTGTATTCTGCTTGTTCATCTAATGATTGGATGCAGCTGCTTGGTATGGAAACCCATTCCATGAAGCTCTCTTTGCACTGTTTGGAGGTCTGTAGTGATTGACTCTGCAGAAAGTTGAAAATCTCTGCGCACCATGTGCCTCGGCATCTGTGCCCTACCACTTCATGGCTGAGTTGCTGTCATTCCTAATTGCTTTCACTTTGTTATAATACCACTAACAGTTGAATGTGGAATACTTAGTAGGAGGGAAATTTCACAACTAGACTTGTTGCAAGGGTAGCATCCTATCACGGCACCATCATAAATGTTTGTAGAAACAGTCTGCATGCCTAGGTACTTGTTTTTATGCACCTGTGGCCAATGATGGGTGAGTGAATACTTTTGGCAACAGCGAGTACTCCTCCAGATTAGCTAACACAGGGCAGAACGGTCCTAGTGTACAAAACCATCCTACTACCAGCAATTACCTGGCTCAACTTGGAGACTGTTCTCATGCATCATATGAACCAACCTTTAGATGAGGTAAAGGTTAAGACCAGCCAGACCAACCTAGATTGACAACAAGATTCAAGATTCAAGATTCAAGATTTTTTTATTTTGCCATTTGCACACAGGACCAACAGTCCATGTACATTGGAATTCTTGTGCAGAGCTTTCCAAGTCAAATCACACTTTACAGTATAACAATATAAGGACAGAAAAAGCAGAAGAATACTATTTTCTATCTACAAGGAAAAGGAAAAAAAAACTGTACAGAGAGTTTGTAGTTCTCTATCTCTTACTGCACTCATAGTATTGCACATTTTTCAAAGTATTGCACGTTATTTCAAAGAATACCTATGACTCAGTGCCCCACACATGGATACTGGAGTGCTTGGCACCCTGTTACTGGGCATCCTACAGCCATATTTTATCAATTATTCACATCTAATATATTAAGGAAAATAGTATGAACAATAAAACAATATTAACTACTGCAAACACAAATTGAATTAAACAAAAAAAATAAACATTTCACAGGAAAATGATTGAGAATAAAATTTTCATTTTGTTCATATGTTTGTGTATTCTTTTTCCATCTGCTTCTTGTATTTCTTCTGTCTGCAGTTCCCTGCTTGTTATAGCTCTGGTCTTATGTGTCTAGTGTGTCTGAACTACTTTTGTATCTGAGAGTCTGTGGAGGTCCCTCTCCTCATTGGTTGAGCTACTTAGGCTGGTCTTGATGTGCCAACTGCTGATTGGTCCTTCTCGTCAAGTCGCCATTTCAGAAATGCCGCCTCCAGTTGTTGCATACATGATTTTTTCGCTATACTTTGTAAGAGACTATATGAGATCCTGTGTCAAAAATAATTAGAACATCATTAATTTAGTTATGTTCAGTTAAATGTTATTTATATAGAGCCACTTCATAACATAACTTCATAACAGCCTTTTAAAAGAAAACCTCCAACAGCAATATACTCTGGGAGCCAATCTGCCTTGGCCAGTTGGGGAGGTAGGGGGAAAAAAAACAAAACAGAAAAAAAAGAAAAAGACATAGCGATAAAAAAGGACTTACAAGTGAGACACGGACAAATACGCTAACTATGGTCGAGAGAAGACTAAATTTAATGGCTTGCACTATAGAATATAAACGCATGGGGAATAAAAAGAGGGGAGTGGTGAAATCCCACATGCATTAAGGGAAATACCCCAACAGACTGAGTCTATAGCAGCATAACTCAAGGATGTCTCAGGGTCACGTGATCCAGCCCTAATTATAATTAGTGAAATAAAATCTTTAAAATTCTTAAAACCCTTAATGTTAATAAACTCAAAGGAAAGTGCTACAGCTGCTGTTCCCAAAAGGTTGATTCTCTTTATCTGGAGAAGCGTTTCGTCACTCCCTTTTGAAACGTTTCTCCCTCTGAAAATACTACGTCCAGATGAACAGAATCAACCGTTTGGATTTACTTACCTGGATGATTGAGCATGCATCAGGATACAGCTGCTGTTCACCTTTTGTCAGACCCTCTCTTACAGAAAGGCCTGTGTGGCCCTCCAACAACTGTAAACCGTGTGTTTTACTTTGTAGAGGTAACATCTGGATTTGTAACTGGTAGGCAATCAATATCAGAATGGATTTCAGACTTCAGTCTTAGTTTCAGGGTGTTGGCCATTGTTCCTCCTCATATGCTCTTCTTAAGCTTACAAACTTGTAAATGACCCAAGCCATGTCCAAAAATTGTATTCATACTAACTTAAATTTATAGTAAGGGGGATCATTTGATACTGTTTTGAATATCAGTAACCAGCTTGCTTACATAGAGTTCCTGCAATCTGAAATGTGATTTGCTTATTGAAAGAATTACATTTGGAAGTTTTGCATTCTTTGAAATACTCCCCAGGTCTTGCTGTGAACTCTATTTAGTATGTATTTCTTTTACCTTCAGCAGCAATTAGACTTCCATGAAAGCTGTGACTAACCATGAAAAGCCTATGATCCCTGTGTGACAGCACATGGAAGGCTGGACATGCCTCAACTTACTGATTGCAATTATGCTATTACAAAGTGCAACTAATGTCATGAGGCAGCCTGCAGACTGGGGCCTTTTCATAACAGCATCAGTTTTTTGTTTTGCTCTGCGTCCTTGAAGCTTTAAGAGCTAATTGACTCTGATTAACAGGCCTCCTGTCAGCAGGCTGATAGTTTTGGGAGGAAAAGTCAACAAAGGCTGGTCTTGCTCACTTTGTTCTGATGCCTGCTTTTAAGCTCTATGACTCCTTTGTTAAGCTGACTGCTCCTCAGGCATCCAATTATACCCAGTGTTACTGACTCCAGTCATTATGTTCGTTATACCATGGCCCTGTTGGTGGCTTCTTGAACATGAAACTTGTGAGACTGTCATAAGAAAATTGTTAAGCCTTTGACTTTCCTATGACATTGGCCACTGTCACACAAGGGATCAGAAAAATTCAGAATAACTGATTAACGACAGGTGATGCATCAACTTTGACATAAGCAAGAGGCAAGTTGGGTCTGGCCAGTCAGACTGCCTGCAACAGGTGTGCTTGGGTTATAGCCCAGTCTCTTTGGTGAACCGTCATGAAGGCACAAAAACATTTTCTGTAGGCATTGTCTGTTTTTTTTTTATTTTTTTATATAAGTCAAACTGGGTGTCAAAACAAGAACCATAGATCAACCGCAATTACCATGTTGCTAGTTAATGTATGTAGTTTATGTTTTCTGGTTTATTTCAGCAAAATTTACACTGATGAGTTATGGATTTAGTTCTGAATTATAGAGAGACAGAATTATACAGAAGACAGAATAACAAAAAAAATCCAGAAAAATGTATTTCAAAAATATAAATTAATTTGCATTTCCATGAATGAAATAAGTATTTTATCCCATATCAATCAGCAAGATTTCTGGCTCCCAGGTGGATTTCATACAGGTAACGAGCTGATATTGCACGCCTTCTTAACTCGTTACCTGTATAAAAACAGTTGTAAATAGAAGCAATCAATCTATCCAGAATTCAAACTCTGCACCATGGCCAGGACCAAAGAGCTTTCCAAGGATGTCAGGGACAAGATTCTAGACCTTCACAAGGCTGGAATGGGCTACAAGACCACCACTAAACAGCGGGGTGAGAAGGTGACAACAGTTGGTGCGATTACTCGCAAATAGAAGAACCATAAAATAACGACCACTCTCCCTCGGTCTGCAGCGCCATGCAAGATCTCACCTCGTGGAGTTTCAATGATAATGAGAATGGTGTGGAACCAGCCCAGAACTACTCGGGAGGAACTTGTCAGTGATCTCAAGGCAGCTGGGACTATAGTCACCAAGAAAACTGTAGGTAACACACTATGAACACAGCATGAAGGACTATGAAGGACTGAAATCCTGCAAGTGCCCGCAAGGTCCCCCTGCTCAAGAAAGCACATGTACAGGCCCGTTTGAAGTTTGCCACTGAACACCTCAATGATTCAGAGGAGGACTGGGTGAAAGTGTTGGGGTAAGATGAGGCCAAAATCGAGCTACAAAGGCCTCAAATTGCCTCAAGAAGAAGCATATTAAGGTTGTGGAATGGCCTAGTCAGTCTCCACACCTTAATCCCATAGAAAATCTGTGAAGGGAGCTGAAGGTTCAGTTTCCCAAACAGCCACAAAACATTAATGATTTGGAGCGGATCTGCAAAGAGAGGAGTGGGCAAAAAATCCCCCCTGAAATTTGTACAAAACTTGTAGTTGGCCAACTACTAGAAACATCTGACCTCTGTGATTGCTAACAAAGGTTCTGCCACCAAGTACTAAAGCACGTTTTTCAAAGGGATAAAATACTTATTTCATTTATGAAAATGCAAATTAATTTATAACATTTTTTAAATGCATTTTTCTCGAGTTTTTAGTTATTGTTCTCAATCTCACTGTCCAAATAAACTTAACATTGAAATTATAGACTTTCTTTGTTAGTGGGAAAACTTACAAAATGAGCTAGGGTTCAAAAACTTTTTTCCCTGACTGTAATGGTTTTACTGCCATTTTAATGAAAGTCCACTACAGAAACTTGGGGATATACAAATGTATGCATTTAGGGATGTAGAAAGACTTTTAAACCATGAGGCCTTGTGTAAAAATCCTTGCAAAAAGCACTCCTCAAAGACTTTGCTTCCTATTTTGACTTCTTCTCTTCCTATAAAAGCGTTTATGTGGCGGTAATGTCTCAGTGGGGACGCCTATCGTTCAGGAGAACCTTGCAGTGACTTCCTGTGTCTTGATGATATTGCAACGATACAGCAAAGCAACGAATGTAGAGGGCATACTGGCGCAGTCTTACACTCGCAAGACCACCTCTAAATGATGAATTGGTTTTGGAGTGGCCTGATCAAAGTCAGATTGAAATGATTCAACATGACCTTAAACAGACTGTTCATCCTCAAACTCTCCAGTGTAGCTAATTTTAAAAAAAAGAAAGAAAGAAAAAAAAAATCTGCAAAGCAGACTGGGCCAAAATACCCCCGGGCGATGTTAAAGATGTTATTGAAAGTGATTCATTGGGGTTCTTGCTGACAAGGGTTGCACAACCATTAATTAGTTTAGGGGGCAATTACATTTTCACACTGGACCAAGTAGGTTTGAATGTCTTTTCCTTAATAAATTAAACCATCATTTAAATAACTGCATTTCCTTGGGTTACCTTTGACTAATATTATAATTGGTTTGGTCATCTTGAATATTTACGTGTGACAAATATGCAACAAACTAAGAAATCAAAAAAGAGACCAATACTTTTTCATGGTACTGTTTGTGAGTAGTTTGGAGGACCAAATAATATTGGTATAGCTTTGCTAGCAAACAGATCATTGGCCTTTTTTCAGTTGCATATACATAAATGCTATTAGCTGCTTGTAACTCTCCTAATGCTAACAGTCATTGTTAGCATTATTCCAATATTCTTTGTCATAGTAAAGAGATTACTTATAATTGAAACATGTCAAAAAGCAAAGAACACAACTGCAGGAAATATTTATGAACATGTTTATTGCATTTAATATGCACATATTATTAGATGTTGCTCCAACTATCTTTATTAAGGAGCATGTACAGTGAAATTATAACCTTTATTTTGAATGTAATGCTTCAGTTTTTAACCCAGTGGTTAGTAAACAATGCTGTAACCAGTTGCCCACACAAATCACCCAGCAATATTAAAGTCAGGGACACTTATAAAGCACTTTATTATTTAGTGCAAACATGTGGGAGAAGAAGAGGGGGGGGGTGCACAGTTTCTGCAGCACTATATACATATGAAATGTGAAAGAGAAGAATATGGAGTTTTTTTGCACAGAGGCGGCTGTAGGACAGGAGTTGATGCTGTGTTCTCTATGTAATTAAAAGGGGATCTGGTGTTATATGCATTTTGTAAGTCGTTGAAAACAAATTTGGGAGACATGACGTTTAAAAACCTTTTCCAATGTTTTTGACTATTTCCATTCTCAGTTCTCTTTCTTAGTCTTTTTTGAGTTCATCTATGTTTGTTTGTCTCTGTTCTTGTAATGTACTATAGCTAGAACATCATGCAATATTATTTGACTTGGAATCCCTTAGACACAGGTCAGATTTTTCGGGTACTACTTTTTCTTTTTGTCTTTACAAAGTGTCTGACCTGTAGATATTTAAAGAAATCAGCCCTTGATAACCTGTATTTCTCTTGAAGACGTGTTATTAGATATGTTATTAGTTATGGCAGATCATACTATACATGCATATCAATACATTGCCATCTCTGTTTAACAAACAATTTCTAAAACAGCTGCAAACCCTTCTGGTAGAGTAGTTCCAACCATTTATGGTTAAACTTGAAAACTTTCTACTTGTGCATTGCATTGTCCTGATTTATCTTTCGATTTCTATTTGTTACATAAAGATCCAACACTAGTGGCAAGAAGACAAGAGGCTATGGAAGCAGCCAGGATGAAGATGCAAGAAGAGCTTGATGCCAAAGCGTCCATCTTCAGAGAGAAACAGAAATTGGTACAGGAGTAAATTAGTAAAAAAAAAAAAAAAATCAAAGAAGGATGATTGTCTGTCAACACATTGTTTTTATTTAAAATAAATCGATTTAATCTGCCTTACAGAAACCTGGTTGCAGCAGGATGATTATCTTAGTTTAAATGAATCAACACCCCCGAGTTATTCTAACTACCAGAAACCTCGAAGCACAGGCCGAGGGGGCGGTGTGGCAGCAATTTTTCACACCAGCCTATTAATCAACGAAAGACCAAGACAGACTTTTAATTCATTTGAAAGCCTGATGCTTAGCCTTGTCCACCCCAGCTGTAAAACTCAGAAACCAGTCTTACTTGTTATCATCTATCGTCCACCTGGGCCTTACACAGAGTTTCTGTCTGATTTCTCAGACTTTTTATCCGATTTAGTGCTCAGCTCAGATAAAATAATTATTGTGGGTGATTTTAACATTCACGTAGATGCTGAAAATGACAGCCTCAACATGGCATTTAATCTGTTA
>VUQG01023559.1:6775-21141 GCA_015106755.1 Etia nguti
CTCACAAGTGTGTTAAATGAATACACGGATCAGTAGACACATCAGTGAGCTTCTGTAAAGAGCTGCAAAATATTTATTTGCCAGCTCTTTTATTTATTAAGCTTAATCCACAAATATCAATATTTTAATTTGAATTGTATAGTTTGAAATAATAAACCTACTTTCAGAAATGAATTATGGTTATGCCATGGTCCCTCTGTCCTCGCTGATTGACTCACTGTTCTCTGTCTTTCGCTCTTCTGACATGTTTGTGTGTGTGTGTGTGTGTGTGTGCGTGTGTGTGTGTGTGTGTGTGTGCGTGCATGCACACTTTCCCTTTCACTCTTACTTCTATCCTTCTGTTACAAATCTCAGTTTGTACATGATTTAATTATTGATAAACATATTGATTTATTCTGTCTTGCAGCAGGATGATCATGTTAGTTTAAATGAATCAAAACCTAAGTCTACTAACTGTCTGAATGCTGGTATGCATAACCAATGTCATAAATTTTTTGCAGTGGTGGTGAATATATTTGCTTTTAAGTGAAAAAAGTATTTTAGATAGTATTTTGAATAAATATATTCTTATGTTTTATAGTACATTTATATATTTTGTGTGTGTGGTGTACCTTTACTGAGCAAAGCGCTCTTCTGCAATCACTGCAGGCTCTGCTACACTCCATGTTAGCTGTAGCTGTTCTCTCTTGTTTTCTCTGTTTTCTTATTTCTTAAGTCTCAGTTTTCACCACCTGGCTTATTTCTGCTGCATGTTGTTAATTCACCTCTGTCTGTTTAAGAGCAACATGTTGAAGGCTAAAGAGATGGCATTATCATCTTCCCAGAGAGTCTGCATATGGATCAGTATTTAAGGCTTGACTCTCACCATCAACTGGAGTGGGGTTTATTTTCATGCCTTCAGTTTCTTCTCAAAGCCCTCACCTGAATATGGAAACTGTAATAAGTCAGCCTTCCAAATGTCCATTTATCATAGAGGTCTATGCAATGATGTTGACAGCTCCTTAAAATAGTAAATAGAACTAGAGAAGCACAGACCGTTGCAGTCTGGCTCGAAACTGGTCCAAATACTTGGTGTGATCCACATTGACTCCCCTCTTCACACCTCACTTCTGAAACCTTCCTGTTTCCATGACAACGACACATAGAGGACCCAGTTAGCTTCACACTGAAAACAAAAGCCAACAGAACTCTTTTAATTTATCATTCCAGTTTGTCGGACCACTCCATGATTTAGGCACATCCTGCTGCTTCCTGAAAAAAACAGTCTGTAGATTTTCACTGGGCACTAAGTCTCTGGGCTTTTACAACACCTTTAGGTTTGAATGACCTCTTGGCCTCTTTGGGCTCTCAGAAATTAAGATAAACATTTATACTTTCTCTGAATCTTACGGGAACTTTATTGATAGGAAACTTTACAGTGTCCTCTTGCTCATCTGACACATGACTTGAGTCCAAAGGTGGATTATAAGAAACAAGGTTAAAAGGTTAGATACAGGAGAAATATTCACAGAATAGAAGACTGAAAAATTGTATTATAAAGCTTTTTTTATGCAGTATTTATTTAGTATTTATTTTTTTAGCAGTAGTTTTCTGTGTCTTGGGCTCAGGTTGTCTTTTTCGTTGTTTTCTTTTTGTTGTTGTTTTATATCTGTCTTTAGTTGCTTTCTAGTTTGCGTGTGTGGCAGTTTGGTGAGAATTTCTTTTTTAGCCAGATCTTTCTTGTGAACGAGTAGTAAGGAAAGAGAAAAGCAGACAGTGTTTTATTTAATTTTGGGTTTAAAGGCTGGTGAGCTGAAATGCAGCTTAGCCATCACCATGGTAACAGCTGAGTCACTGCCAAGGATTCCAGTAAACACCGAATCCAACAGAAACAAAAGTGAAAGCTCGCCACTTACAGGGAATTCCCGGGAAAATCCTGCACACTGAAATTTCAAAAAGCCTGTTGTAAGAAATAAAGACATAAATATCTTTATTGAAAGCAAGCAAAAAGAAACTGTACACATATTTACATATCATCTCGGATAACTCAGCAGATTCCACATCACACCAAGTGTGCAGCAGTACCACGGCGAGCATTCTGAGGAAAGTGAAGACTGTTTGGAAGAGTTCAGCCATATGGTGTCAGTCAGAATGTTTAAGTCTCTGTTAACCAGTTGAGCAACATCTTTGCTTTCCACAAATCTTCAAGCTGAGTAGTTTTCACTAAAAGGAATGTCAGACTTCACAATCACTGAAAAGTCACTAACTCAGCTGACCCTGGTGAGAGAATAAAACGCTGCTGAAAGCTGACAGTGAACATTATTGCATTTAAGATTATTGAGCTATAGGTAGTGTTTATTTTTCAAGCTGGACTCTTGTAGTCACACGTTGATTAGTGCCATGGATGTTAGTAACTTGCTGGAAGAACAGCCACATTTTAAAATTTGGCAGACATGAACTTGGGAGTGGTAGCTGGATTTCTGGGTAGTTTTTTTCACATGCTGGACAAAATTAGCTTTATGTGTGAACAGGTAACAAGCCACATGTTGAAATATTTAAACTGTATATCAGGAGGTAGAATTCCCATGTCACAATATCCAAGGATAAGATATGATAGGATACGACAGGATAGGATAGGGTTTGATATTATCACAAGCCGTGATGCTGTGGCTGCTTTTGGCAAATGGAAGATAATAATTTCTTCCTTCCTGTTAGGATATGAGGGTGTATTGGGAGGCTTAGACCATGTTGGGATTGTGAGAAGTGGTAGTAAAATCTTAAGAGGTAGTAGTCACATTTTAGGAAATGCTAGCTATAGGTCAAGATGTAGTAACCACATAGTTGGAGATGGTTAGCACACAACACCTTATTAGAAGTGGTGGCCACATATCAGCATATCAAATTCACATGTTACATGACCACATGTCATAAAGCAGTAACCATACACTGGCATGTGATTGGGCCATGAACTGTAAAACACATCTGCAGAGGTGGCAGTTACATGTGACATGTAGCCATGTGATGGAACGTGTTAACCACACGGAAGGACAATATAGCCACATGTTCCTGGATACTGAAAAACATTATGTCATTTGTTAGCCACTTATGGCTGAGACAACATGGTCACATCTATGAATATCAAAGCCATGTGTTTAAAAGCACAAAGCACATGTTAAAATAAAAGCCATCGGTCATATTAAGATATTGTCCTGCAGCAGCCACATGGTACATGGTAGTCACATTTAAAAAATCTGACAGCCATATATTCAGATGTGTTGAAGCTACACACTTGGTAGCTGCATGAACTATGAGCCTTTTAAGCAGGGGTTGGCCTCAGGCTGAAGGTGGAGCAGACTGGGGTAGTTGATAAAAGCCTTTCTTCCTGGATCTCCTCATGTAGTCGAGAAACAGAGCAGAAGCTGCTAGCACAGTGGCAATGCAGACAGCTGGGATGATGATGACGCTGAGACTGGGTGGAAGCTTGGTACTTCTCTCTGCACAAGAAGGAGTAAATAACATATGTTCAAATCAAACTTCAACATTTTAACTTAAAGGGAATAATCAAATCCAAACTAATTTCACTGACCTCTGACACTGATGCTGAAGATTTTGACTTGGTACCCAAGGTCGTTGGTCACATTGACCTGGTATAACCCAGAGTCTTTGGCTGTGAGATTGACCAGTAGGAAAGTTCCATTGGTAGAATATAGCTCTGTGCCATTGGTCATTTTCTTGAGAATCACAGCTGATGGTGGGAAACTGATGGTTTGGCAGCAGACAGTGACATTTTGCCCCTCCTGGACCACTGTAGACGGCAGGATGTGGACTGTGGTGTTCCTCGGAGGAGCTGGATAAAAAAAACAGATCGAAATTAGATCTTACTTTTTGTTGTTGTTGTACAACTACTTTTGCAGGAAATGTGAAAAGACCCAACTGAGAAACTTGTAATTTTGGGGAGTTTAGCTTTGTTCTAACTAATATATTGTGCTTATACAGTATATATACTACAGTTTACAAATTACTACTAATATCGCTGTACTGACTGGACTTTTTGATTTTATGGTCTGGTTTGCCACTAACTGTAGCCATATCCTTGGTAAGATGCACATCCAGCTATAGCAAGGTACATTTGCATAGTACTTTCCCAGTCTTACTGTCCAATCAAAGCACTTTAGACCACAAGCAACTTATATCCATATACTCATAATGCACTTTATTCTATAAACTCCAAGAATACTATCTACCTCAAATCCCCATGCAACTCAGCACCTATAGCTGTAGGTACAGTACTATCTTTAATGCAGTACTAAAATCATGCTTTGCAGCATAAACCACAGTACACTGGGGCTACACTGTGTTGCTGGTTCTTGTAGTGTATTCTTCTGGTTTACAGGGTATTTTGCTGATTTTACAGTGCATTCTGTAGACGCACTGCAAGTTCATTTTCTGTTGATTTTCCAGGCTTTAAATTCAAGAAACATTTCAGTCATAGTTTGACCAATTCAGTTTTATTTATTTAGCGTCAAATCACAACAACAAGTGCCTCATATTTGTTTAAACTAACCCCCTCCTCTTTTAACATAAGGATGTGTAACCTAAATCTCGGTAGAAAGAGGGTCATACAGTGAACGTGAAAAGCATGTGAAAGCAGCTCAGCTGAACCTGCTGACCTTCTGTCACACCTCTAACCAACACATCATCACCTGATAGTGGCGAGCCCTGCCACAGGAAAAACAAACAGGTTTGCATGCCAGTTTGATACTAAACATTCTTTCACATTTTCCTTCTTTGCTTCTCTTTGTGTTTCATCATTTAGTAGGTCATCACTGTTTCACTTACAGCTAGAGGACTGTGCATTTCATGGGGCCTTTTCTATAAATATGGTTATTTTTAACCAGTTAGGCTTAGAAGGTCCATAGACATAAATCTATTTTTATGCCTGCCGCAACCTGGATCAGCTCTGAAGCAAGAGCAGACAGAGAAGTTTTGAATGTTTGGTAAAGAAATGATCAGAATGTCTGCTTTCATAAGATTCACTTTTGTATTATTGAATGTATTTTAACCTCTTTCATTTGATGGCCCTCTTAGGAAAACCACAGCAGCAAAACGCTTTACCTTATACTGAGTTTTCATCCTTGACTGCATGGCTGCACTGAGCCTGGCAGCTAAAGTCCTGAGCTAATGACTCCACTGTAATGTCGGGAGTTTGTTTCTGTCTCTGGCTTCTGATTACAGCTGTCAGAGAAAAAAAGCAATAACAAAAGGAAAACAAAGGGCTGATGAAGGTAGAGCGTGATTCAAAATATGGATGGATGGATGGATGAAATTTAAATTAGCTGATTTTATAAACCACACTAAGGTGTGAATGTGAGTGTCAATGGTTGTCTCTTTTCCTGTCTCTCCTGCCTGGACTTCTGTCCTTCCTCTCACCCTCTCATGCTCCACAATTCCTCCCCCACACACCCCCTCCATACATCCTCAATTAGATGGATGGATGAATAATTTTTTGAAATATACAATATGTCACTTCCCTCCATACGAAAGAAGTCTGTTATAATTATTATTAATGATCTGACCTTTGACAGTGATGGAGTGAGAGGCCACTTCAGATCCATACTTGTTGAATGCTTCACATTGGTAAAGGTCAGAGTGTTCCAGCAGGATGGGGGAGAAGGTGAAGGTCAGTGGTGATGAGGTGGCTGGTTCAATTCTTTGAAGCTCCATCCCATTTCTGCTCAGCACCAGCGCTGGGGCTGGAGCTCCATCTGAGTGACAGCTAAAGGTCACGTGACGACCCTCCACCAGCTCCTCACCTGGCCTAATTAACATTGATGTATTCCTTGGAGGATCTGAAAAAGAATTAGATCAGGAGTTTAATAAAATCGGCATCTGACAAAACCGAAAGTTGCGCAAAAAACATAAAAACAAACACTTACAGTGGACCTGCAGAGGGATGCTGGTCCTCCTGGACCTCCACAAGTCTCCGCCTTCTTTCAGTAGATCTGCGCTGCAGGTCAGCACCTGATGATCCTGGTCAACCCGGTGATGAAGACTAAAAGAGACGTTCTGTAAAAAACTGGAGAAACTGAACGACTTTTCCGCCACCGCTTTGTTTCCCAAAAGCCACTGAATCCTCAGCTGATTAGCCGAGAAGACATTAATGACATCACAGTGGAAGACTGCTTCTTCACCCAGCAGGACAGGGCCAGGATTCTCCAGTACGGGATCAAATGGAAACGCTGGAGAGAGTGAGAGAGAGAGAGAGAGAAGTAAGTAGCTAATGATGATTCAGGAGTGTGAAAATATATAAATTGTGCCAATGAAAAGATTTAAACATCAATTCATGGCTAATTACATGTAAGAATCATTTTACATAAAAGTCATCAGACATAAAAAATAAAGTTCTTCACGCTTTTATGATATTTTGGAATTTAAAACGGTGAATCATAGTTGGGATTCATGATCTGAAATTTTTAAGTGTCACACAGCCCCCCACCACAGACCTCTAAGACCATGAGAAGACCTGCAAAATGTCAATACTGATTCCAGCAGATTCATGGACCCTGAAACCTAGCCAAGAACCTTTTGAAGCCTTTAAAAACCTCCTCACTCATCTCATCAAGAGCTCTTCAGCCCTAACAAAGCGCCAAACTTCCTTAATATCCTATAAACTCACTGAAATCACTGAAATCTCAAATGGTCCACCTTCCAAAGCTTTTAAAACTCTTCAAAGAATACTAGATTCCCCTGAAAGACCTCAAAAACCTCCTTAAATTAACTTCTGAAACCTCTTTGAGTACCTTTATGATTCTCAAGAACAATTTTGGTTCCACTAAGTCGTTTTCAACACCTCTAAAAGCAGGGAACCTTGTCAAGGAACACTGTAAACTCTGAAAATATGGACTCTAAACTACGGAAGAGGATTAGGGCCACTGGGGGAAAAAAAAGTGGGCACGTCTTTATTTTTTCTTTTCCAGATTTCTGAGATTAAAGTCAGAATTCTGACTTTAAAAACCTAGTAACAAAGTATAAAAATATTTGGAACACACGAGGCATGCAAAAAACAACTGCATCTCTAAAATCGTTTTTCACTGAAAAGCAAGTTTAACAACTACAATGTAAAAGTCTGTGAGTGGAGAGCTGAGCAACCTTAAGTGACTTGGAAGACTTTCAGCAACTTGATCAGGATTGTGAAGTTATGGTCATTTTCCTGCTTCTAGTCCAGGTCATGCACTCTAACAGATATTCCAAGTGTGGATGTAACTGTCAGAAACACTGAGTCCTCGCCTCCTTTCTGAGTGGGAGGATTTTGCATGTTTTCAGTCTTTGTTGAAGTGGTAGGGGGGTAAAGATGAGTGCATGGGCGAGTGTTTGGCTTCTTTACCCCATGTTGTCATTTCCTGACAGAGCGTTGGAGTTCATCTTCCTCAGCTCAGATCTGACGGTCAATAAACCTTTTAAAATGAGCCTCTGTTTGTGGCTCTCAGATCATGAGCGTGTTAGGAATTGTTAGTCACTGCAGTTTTTGTTGGAGCCGCTTTTAGCTCTGATGAAGGGAACATATGATCCAGTGAAACAGAGTCATTTATTTATAAAAACACACTGGCTTTGCAGAAAAATCTAGAAAGCCTGATCTAGGTTACCTGATCAGTCATAAAAAGGGCGATGTTTGTCAGGGCATGCTCTGCTCTCTGTAACACCAAACCAGTGAAAGCAGTGGTGTACAGCTCTACAGACACCCCCTACCCCCACACTGACGAGCAGCTCGGCGTCAGGACATCTGTGTAAACATTACTAAGCCTCATGTCTGTTATGAGCAGTTCATCTTTTGATTGCACCTCTGAGATTATCGAATGTCTGACTCCTGCTGCGTGAGACTGCTTGGAATAAAACTGACCACACATTGCATTTTCTTATGTTTTAGAGCTTTTTTTCCTGCTTGTGCTTTTTTGCTTCACTTGTAAGGGTGGTTAGTTTGTCTCGTCTTCATAGTCACCATGTCAAGCTTGCACATGTATTGAGTCGGGGTGTCTGTCAGAGTTTTCCTGTTTCTTTTTGATAGTCCTTGTCCCCTGTTCAGTGTATCTAGTTTTGCTTCCCCTTTGTCTCGTTATGTCAGATGAGGTCCAGCTGTGTCTCCCTCCTGTTGCGAATTCCCTCGTTACCCTCCGTGTATATATTGTGCGTATTGTTCCTCGTCGGGTTGTCTGTGTGGCAAGTGTCAAGTCAGGTATTTCATGTTTAGGTTTTCCTGGTTGAAGACGTCCACGTTGGGGTTTTGTGTTTCATGCCTTAGGTTTCCATTTCATCCTGTTTTCAGAGTCATGTATTCAGGTTTTAGTTGTTTTTCCCAGTTGAGGTTTTGTTGGGTTAGTCGTTGTGTCCCATTTGTTTGTTGCTCAGTTTTTCAGCCATCAATAAAGGTTCGCTTTTAGTTTAAGTTTAGTTCTGTCTCCGGTGTCTGCATTTGGGTCCACTCTCCACTCCACACGGTCTCCCAGCACAGACCGTGACACCTACTGCAATCTCTAAATGGTTTGAGAGGATTCTTAAAATGAGCATGAAAATCTACTTTATAGATAGGTTTAATAGGTGTGATTTGAAACCAAAGTGGCAGTGTGGAACTATAACTGCTCTCAGGTGTGTCAGACTCACAATAGACATGGACTTCAATGTTTCTGCTCCTGTTGACGGTCTCGCACTGAGCCTGACAGCTATATTCACCCCGATCCTGGAGATCCAGGTCCTGCAGATGGAGCACAGAGAGTCCATCCTGATGCCAGGTTGTCTGGAGGACAGTCTGGTGCTGGTCTATCCTACTCCAGGTGAGGAGGATGGGGGTGTGCAGACAGCCGGAGGCCTTGCAGGTCAGACTCAGAGCTGAACCTCTCTCTGCAGAGACCTGAGGACTCGCCTCGACCTGTAGAGGGTGAGCTGGAGGAACACAGACATCTTACTGATCCTGCATGTTCACACTGAAAGCAGTTATTCTAATCCTGTGTGTGAAGGCTCTTTTACAGGAGAGGCTCTTTTTACCCTCACACCATTAACTTGAATAGTTCTTCTCTCACTTTAAACATGGATCCAAACTAATCTGCACAGTGGCTAAAACTGGGGTCTAGTCCAGTGTAGCTTAATCATTAATTATAGCTAAACCTCCTCTTTACTACAGAGGTTTGCACTCTAAAGTTCTCTTTACAGAAGCATCCTTTTCTCTGTGGCTGCAGAGGGATGACATCAAACTCAAGAAATGTTTTGATAAGAAATTTAACACTTCTCATTAATGTCCCTACTACTACTCAACCATGTTGGAGGAATGAGACACTTGACCTGCACCTGAAAAATTACAAATGAAATTGATGACTGTATTATTGGTATTGTTATTGTTAAGCTAGATATTGTGATATAATCTATATCTATGATGCTTTATGTCTGCAATAATCTGGTGTGACATCTGAGGAAGAATATTCACAGCAGGTTGAAGGATCAGGAAATGGGATTAGAGAAGTCCATCACAACACATGATGATCACTTAGGGGTACCTTCACATTAAGAGGTACTTTAATTAATTTCATTTCATATTAAAATTTGAGAGTTTTTGTGAAATCACGATGTAAGATACAAACTGGAGGAAAGACTACCTCTGACAGTGATGGAGCTGGAGGCGATCTGAGATCCGTACGGATTAGAGGCATCACACTGGTAGACGTCAGAGTGTTCGAGCAGGGCGGAATACAGGTTGAAGTTCATTGTGGACGCCCTGTCAACGCTTTGAAGTTCTATCCCATTCCTGCTCAGCACTAGTCTGGGTAGCGGAGCACCCTCTGAGCTACAGACGAAAGTCACCCGCTGACCCTCCACCACCACCTCACCCGGAATTACGGAGAGGGAGGTGTTAGTGGGTGGACCTGTTTGGGAGACGCAAGGGACACAACTGACTCATTGAAACTAAAGAGAGCGCACAGACTGAGAGTGAAACAGGACCATCACTCACTGTGAACTGTGACGTCCACGGTGCTACTGTGGGTTCCTTCCGTGTTTCGTGCATCACACTCGTACTGTCCAGCCTCAGACAGTTCCACTGCTGTGAAGTGGAGCTGACCGCCTAGACCGCGTTGCAGAGTTCGTCCATCTGCTGTCCTGAAACTCCAGGTGATGGTCGGCTCAGGATTTCCCTCTGCCAAACAGGTCAGAGCGAGCGGAGAGCCGGCCATCACTTCCTTAGACTCCAACGTCTTCACAACAGGAGCATCTGGAAAGGGAGAAGTCGGGTTTATGAGGACACGGACAACAAGACTCAGACCGGAGGACTCAAAACCAAACTCAGACTCACATAAGACATTTATTGGCACTGTGCTTTCTTTGGCCCTCTTGTCATCTGGTAGGTCCTTCAGCTCCAGTGTGACCCTACAGGTGATATTCCTTCCCTGATCCATGTTTTCAGCTGTGAAGTTGTAGTCAGACTGGACTGACCCGGATTCAGCATCTTGCACTGTGGTCTGCAGGATGGTGTTCCCACTGTGCCAAGTGATGTTCAGCTGCTCAGCAGGATATATGTTAAATACCTTGCATGTCAAGGTGGACTCTACCCCCAGTTTGACATTGTCCTGACCTGTGATGACAGGGTCCGATGGGAAGGCTGGCTCAGCAGAGACACAGAGGACAGGCATTAATTCTTATAACAACAACAGTCTAACAGTGAATAAAAATGCTGCACTTCCACTTGTAGCATCTTAAGTTTGGCTCCAATGTGATTTTGATCTCTGGATAATTCCCCCTTCATAAGCACACAGTTTTTTTAATGCTAACTTCTCTGTGTGGATGCTGGTGAGGCATGAAGGTAACGCCACTCTGACAGACAGGTGTCACGACACAGACAGCCAGCTGGTGACTGCTAGCACTACGCCTTTTGAAGCATTTTTAACGGAATTGCCAGACAAATAATATGAACTGGGGTGTTTTACAGACCCCTCAAGAAGTCTGTGCAGTTTTGGTTTTGGTGGGTGAAACTCTGGTATTATTAGTCGGTCACAGTCTGACGACCATTGTCTGTGTGTGTGTGTCACCTTCATGTGTAGATGGACCAATCCTGACAGCCCAGCAGTGCGTCATCACATTTTATTTATTGCATATGTTAGTCAAATACATATTCCATTTACACAAAGTCACCATCCTATTTGTTGCTTTGTATGTATAACTGAAAATCAGATTAATAAACAAATGGAAATAAATTGCTTTGATTAGGCTGATTCTGGTGTCCATAATGATTCAGAACGAGGCAGATTACATTTTACTTGCTACAGTGGATTTTTGTTTGTCGTGGTAGAATTAAAGTGATGCACTAGAAAAACACATTGCTGGGAGAGGATGAAAGCCCCTAAAGTCTTTTACAGGACTTTAAAGCCAAGATTTGTTGACCTTTTCGTTTGCTTTTGGTAACCAAGACAGCTCGGTATAGTGCGGAAAGGATCGTGGTTTGGATTAAAATGGACCCTTTCACAAATCTAATTACGTATTACAAGGTCAAACTTCTTTCAGTGGCAATAAAGCTGTCTTCTGCGATATAAGCCCCGGGGGGGTCGGAAGTAATCTACTGGATTACCCTGCACATTGAAAAATTATCCTAAAGTGGGAGCAAGTGTTTTAAAATAAAGTAAACGTGGTTATGAAAAATGAAGGTGTAGTATATTAGAGAAGGAAACAGTATTTGTTGATGAAAGGGTCTTAGACCTCTGTTTCTCAGTGACTGCAAAAGGTTTTCATCCAAATTTCTGTTATTCCTAATCAAAATCTGCACTTCGATCTCATCTTGATCTTGGATTTTAAATCTACTTTATGTGTACAGAGGCAAAATTACAAAAATGTGTCACAGTTCAAAATCCTAACTGCACTAAACTCACTTTGTTTTAAATAGAGCAATAGTAAAATATATAACATAACATTTCAAATGTATGCTGCATTTCAGTGGTAACTCACAGTAAACCTGCACCAAGCGTCTGCCTTGTCTCCTTTCTCCATTGCAGCTGACTGTACACAGCATCATTCCCTCATGCTCCACCTTTACACGCTCAAAGGTCAACACAGAACAAGTTTGGTTGGTGCTGATGGACGCGGTCAGAGGCCGGTCCCCCGGAATGGACCAGGACACACTTGGCGTTGTGGTACAGTCCTGAAACAAGCAGACCAGCTGCTGACGCTCATCCAGACTGAACAGAGCCCTTTCAGGAGTTATGTCCACCCGCAGAGCCAAAATGCTCTTCGATGACATCAGGAGCACAGCTGTGGACGGAAACAACAAAAATTATACAAAACAACAACAAAGCTGGGCCAGGTTCCAGAAAACAGGTTTAGTGAAAAGTTAGAGTTTGTTAACGTTGAGTTGAACCTCAGGTAAACTTTGACTCAAATACAGATGATGTATGAATGAGGCTGATGAATGGTTGCTCTTTTGATGCTTCCATCAGGATTCTGTTTCAATTCAATTTTATTAGAGGTCATCCAGGTCTTTCTGTTATGTTATTCCTGCAGTTTAAATGATTAGTGTGTGTAATCTGGCTTCATGGACAGATAAAGTTGGGTGTCATCTGCATAGCAGTGAAAATTTTATTACTATGCTTTCTAATGATACTGCCTAAAGGAAGCATGCATAACAAAACTGGTCCTAGCACAGAACCCTGTGGAACTCCATAATTAACCTCAGTGTGTGAAGAGGCCTCTCCATTTACATGAACAAATTGGAGTCTTTTAGATAGATATGATTCAAAACAACTACAGCATGCTCTGATCGCTGTAATAAAATATTATGGTCAACAGTATCGATCACTGCACTGAGGTCTAGCAGGAAAAGCACAGAATTAGTCCACTGTCAGAGGCCATAAGAAGATAATTTGTAACTTTCACTAAAGCTGTTTCTGTGATGAGCTCTGAAACCTGACTGAAACTCTTCAAATAAACCATTCCTCTGCAGATGATCAGTTAGCTGTTTTACAACTAATCTTTCAAGAATTTTAAGAATAAAGGAAGGTTGTCCACGTGGATGGAAATGTATCAGCACCCGATGTTCTTGTGTGTCTATCAAGCAATAACCTGTGGGACTAAAACAATTTAGCCAGTGTAGAAGAGGCAAAAACTGCAGCTCGTCTGTGCTTCCATGTTCAAATGTCCACGTTTACAACATTAAAAAGCACATTTACAGTTTGGTACAAATAAACAGTTTTGGTTTCTGTTGAGCTTCCACCTTCATAAAAACTTTATAATGGCTCATGTTTTAAGAACTCATTCATTTGGATACTGGTGAGACTTAAATTACAGGTGTGATTGCTTTGATTGCTAGGGCTCGCTGCCTCGCCTTGTAAACTGTGCTGGACCTCTCCATCGTTTCTGTGGTACATTTTGGAATATCTTAACGGAGTGTGAGATAAAAAAATATATATATATTCAATAAAAATGAGAGGTCAAATTCAGTAAGTAGAATGAGAAGAACTGAGGTGGCCAGGTGTCAGCCCTTCTGTCAGTCCAAGCAGCCACGGCCTGTCCCCACTATCAGTGCAGTTGTTATGAAGGGGAAACTATCCACAGACCAAGCTTTATTTGTAACATACTGGAAACACACTTTTTAGTTCTGTGAAGCTGTGCATTTTAACCGGAGACTGACCCACTTTTAGAACCATCCTCCAGCGGCCATTAGAAGAATTGGAGTTTCTGGCATTTTTGTGTTGTCACTCGGTCTCCAAATGTTTTTTTGTTTGTGTGTTGTTCTTTGATTGACTTACACCAAAACATATAAGAGTTCATTGTGATTTGCAAAGGAAATGAAACATTTCATATTTTCATGAAGCTGAATGTGGCTTTTAGTGTGAGTTTTTGAATTTTCCTCATATTTTTACGCATGTTTCTACTTTTTATTCTTTATTTGCGTTATACTAACCACATGCACAAAAGCTGATGAAAAACGAGAAAATGACGAACGAAATCTCAAATGAAAATCCAGAGGTTACAATACAACCCCCCAATTTCTGTACGTTTAAAACACATCACATAACAACCAGATTTATCAGAAGGAAGGACATTTACCTGAGATGAGCTGAACAAAGAGCTTGCGGACACACAGATATTCCATCTTCTCTGCTGAGGCCACAAACACGCCGATGGATGGATGGACGGATGATGGGCGGATGGATGGGTTCGTGGGTGAACAAACAGAGCAGCGTCTCGTTTCTCGTGGTTTCGGGATCTGAAGCAGAAAATCCGGCGGTGATGAATCACAGACGCTCTCCAAAGCCCTAAACAGGGATGATGAAGCAAACGCCCCCTCCCGTCATCCAGCTCCAAGTGTGTGTGTGTGTGTGTTGTCTAGAACAGTGCTTCAGAGGTCTGATTGTCAAAAT
>VUQG01023562.1:19520-31938 GCA_015106755.1 Etia nguti
ACATGCAGTGAGGTACACATGGAAGGAGGCCACCTTTAGGCTTTGAGAGTTTCCTGACACACTGGATGATTTTTCAAATGATTTTGGCAGAAAAGTTTCAGAAATAAGGACAATTTGACTGGCAACACCCTCAATCTAAGAATTACCAACATTTTTTGCCCCATGTTCTCATTTGACCCCACCCATCGGATTATTGACCCGTGTTTTGGAGTGTGTCTGGTGTTTCCCTCAGCACTGTGTGGCTCCTTCCGAGTGGCCCCCTTACTCGGAGGCGACTCGATCCGTACCCATCCAAACCTCCCCAAACTGCCCATTCCCGAGACGCTTGATCAGCTGCAGCGACTCCCGTGGGATCTCCCACACGTCTTTGGTTTTGACGGACAGGTCAGCGAGGCGGGGCATGCCTTTGTGGCAGGGAACCACCAAGCGACAGCAGAGCCCCGCGGCTCGATCTGCACACAGCGCACGGCAACACGCAAAAAAGAGCAGAGACAGAGAGAGGGAGATGTACAGAGGGTTAGCGCAGCACCCTGCAGGAGACAAAGACAAGCTTCAGAGTAGCACAACAACTGGAAGCATAGTAAACATCAAAGCTGAAAACCAGCCCCTCTGTTTTCACTTTCTGGAGGGCACACGGGCTGATTACAGGTGAAAAGATTCAGGATGTGGCCTCTTACATCCATCTTGATCATCAGATCACCTAGATTGCTTACAAGTCACAAGCGTCTCAGCACAAAGTTCTACTTATAAACTCAGAGCATGGTGATGTAGCACTGGTGGATGAACTTTTTTTATGTAATAACTTATAAAGTATATTCTTCCTAATAGAAAAAAAGAATAGAAATCTATTAAAATGTTCTCATTTTCTATATTATGATTTCAGAATGTAGTTAGAGTTGGAAGTCTACCCTCTGAACTCCCAACAATCTGTAAAACGAGCGAGTGATGATTTATAGACTGTTGGGCCTACAGGCAGACGGTGGGGTGGTGGAGGGGTTAAAACAGCAGACAGCAATACAAACACCAGCTCTGACATGTCAGAGGGAGAGAGCCTAAATAGCCAAACAGCCAAACTGGGAGTTGGTTGTCATTTCAAATCGTTGGCAGGCTACCTTTGAATGTGCTATAAGTTCATAAGCATCATCTGTTGCTGGAGAGCTAAAATAAAACAATACTTAGCTCTGCAGTTACAGCTGAAAGTTAAATGACTTTAATGGTTATTTCTGGCCTGGGTTGGTAGAGTATCACAGTATAACAGTAAAAGTCTCCAACACTCAAAAGCAGCAAGCAGAACTAAAGACTCTAAAGGCTCCCTGTGGCTAAGGGCATGGCGACGTGGATACGATTTACGATAACGATGGCCATTTATGTAAAGAGATAGCTGCACGGGGAAAATGTATATCTATAGTTACGTAACGTTAAATCATAGGGACTTTGTGTACTATGAGAAGCATTATCGGCCATACTTGTTTAGGACGACGAGTGCCCTTTCCATTCAGATTAGCCCTGTTTGCTGTCACTTTAGCTGATAACACCACGCCATCTATGCGCTCGTTCAAATCATTCTTTCTGAAGGAAGTGCTCATGTTTGCCCCCGACTGATTAAGCCAGTGGATTAGGTCAGAGTTTCCGCAGGTATCCTCACGCTGATATTTAGATACTGCCCTGACAGCAATGATAAAGTGACCCTTGGCTTTATCCTCACGGTTGCTGGTAAGATCCCAGGGTGTTTGCACAGGGCAATAAAGATGAGATAAAGGCCTGCGGCTCACCCACGGGAGTGTTAAACCTGGAACACGGCCATCAAAGCCCATCTGGGCCACCTGCCTGCTGCCACAGCTGCTCCGCTCAAACGTCAATATGGCTCCGTGTATTCTCCGCTGGCTGCCATAAAAGCTGTCAATATGTGCACCGTGTCCACGGAGAAAGCACAGAAGCAGAGGATGTTTCACAGAAAGAGGTGGCAGCTTAAAGTGATGAAAGCTCATTTTATTCTGAAGACCAAGTTTGTCTTTGTGATGCTGCTGAAGTCGATTTTGTCTGCTCATAAATGTGTTATTGCTGACAGTTATTAAAGTTTATGTTCTGCTCTCTAATCAGTTACAAACCTGAGCAATACCCAACACCTGGTTTTGGTAGAATGATGGTAGGATCATACACAAATCCATTCAGTGGCTTATCAAATCAATTTATGGCTAAAAAAACAAAACAAAAACAGAATATAAAAGTAGACGGGGCTAGCTTGTTAACCGTTTTATAATCGCAATAAATCATTTCAGGGGACTGTATGTTGTTTCCTGGTCTTCTCTTGGGTCATTTGCCTTTAAAGACATTATTACGCAACCAGAATGTGAATGAGTGAGAGCAGGAAACAACACTCCTACTGTGAATTGTTCCACTGAAGCCACTGATTCTATCAATGCATTTCAATAAAACGTTATTTATATGGTACCAATTCACAAGAAGGCATTTGACTTTATAAGGTAAAGACTAGAGAAAAACTGAGAACGATCTTGACATCAGTAGGATGGAAAGAGCATATCTTAGGAGACCTCTGAACCAGGCTCATAAATAGCAGCCCTTTATTTGTAAAAATACAATAAAAGGAATCGGATTTCTACAACTAAAAACGCAAAATGATAAGAATAAAAAACAAAACAACAAACAAAACTTACTATTCCTTGAAACTGACTATTTTATTTTATCACGTGCAGTTTTTAATTTTCTTTTTTGTGACTAGCAGAAATGTAGTTTGAACAGAATAAAGCTAGGTTTGATTCTCAGCCTGTTAGTAAATTTGGCCAGATTAGCAGCCAAGAGTTGTTGCTTTCTGACACCTGCAGGTGATGCGAAGAACAGAACTACGCTCTACGATGCCCGATGTGCCCCTTGGCCCTTCAACAATATGTAAAATAGGGCAAAGCAGAAAGCAGTAAAAGCATAAGCCCTGCAAAGAGTCAAGGTTATTTGCAAAGGTGTGCTCCATATGCCATTTAGAGTGGCGATAAAGTGCAGGACGGACAGTTAATGTGCAATGACGCTAACGCATACAGAAAATCCATGACACTGAGTTTAGGACTTCAAGAGATCAATATGTCAATGACAACTGGAGCGTGACTGGAAAAGCACCGTTCTTAGTCAAAGGGATGCAGAATGAGAGTGATCAAACACAACAAATGAGCACGCGTTCACAGAAGTACAAGTAGAAGTGAGACAGTGAGACAACGCTGAAAAACACAATCCGTGTTAACAAGTAATAAGTAAAACTATCTATGGCCTCTTGTTTGCTGAATTAAAAATTAATGTGAATCCAGTTGCACGTGAGACACGAACTAGCAGGTATTCCAAAATAGTCCACGTCTTTGTGTCTGACAGTACGAGTCATCTTCTATTCCTGTATGTGAAAATGCAATAACAGCGTAACAGTGTATGCTTAATGCATGTTCGATCAATTCACGAAAACGGACACCACACAGAACACTTTCCTATTTGGGCTTGTGAAAATGGGGTCACAGTGTCAGTGCTCTGCATCCATCAACAAATCTCGCTATGGTAACGTCTGTCTGGAAAGCTTTTAAAAAGAAAAGGCATTTTCACGTTGTCCCGTTTGATCTGCTTGTTTTCAGGCCAGCGATGCACTTTCTGGACATCTGTATCATACATTCAGCTTTTCCCAGTACAGCCTTAAATATTACCAGATTATTATCTGAAATGAACTTAACTTTTTAGCCCCAAATCAACCCAGATATGACCTTAGAGATGTGAATCTACAGCCAAATATATTAGTTCTATATATATATAAGGAATAAAATGAGTTTATTCCTCAGTCCAGGTGAAAGCTAAGGTGTGTGTGATCATTTCTGCCTGCCTGGACTGAAGCAGAAAGTACCAAGCCGAATTTCATAAAACCTGCTGGAGAAGTGGAGCATGTAAAAAGGATAAACAGATTTAAAGCTGGATGATTTTTGTTCAAATCAACCTATTTTATTTGGTATGATTTCCAGTTCAAAATGATTCTTATTATCTTACACTCGGCATTAGTGAGGCTGTTTTAGCTCTGTTCTCCCTCCATTTAGACTGACTGACTGGTTATCCATCTTAAACATAAGCTTTTAACAGCAGCATATATATATCTACGAAAAAAGGGAAAACTAATAGCTTTAGTGGAAGCGTTGTACTGTAAGCGTAGAGTTTAGTACTCTATTTTAAATTCTTTATTTGCTTTGTTAATTGTATTATTACTTTATGTTCGTATTTACGCATATGTTAATTTATTGACATCATCTTGATTTCACATTAGTTTAACTATTGAATATTAAGCTATTTGTTTGGTCATATATAACCATATTTGGTTATATTTTGTTTTATTAAGCTTTATACTATTTGTTATATTGGTTTGTTGTGTTTAAGTTAATGACTGTAAAAAAATGAATTTCCAATCTAATTTAGATTTGAAATTAGAATATTATTTAACACATAGTGAGTGAGAAAGGTGACTGAAGAAGAAATACTCATCATGGGAATCCCCCAGCAGCCTAACCCTACTCCAGCATAACTAAGGGAGGATTCAGGGTCACCTGATCCAGCCATAACTATATGCTTAAGCAAAAAGGAAAGTTTGAAGCAGGAGACAGATATTGTCTGTCTTCTGAATCCAAACTGGAAGCTGGTTCCACAGAAGAGGGGCCTGAAATTTGAAGGCTCTTCCTCCCATTCTACTTTTATTTACTAACTATATAAGTACATATATACTTTAAATATATAAATATATAAAGATTAACACACAAACTTAGCCCTATACCTCTACAAACATATAAAACCATATTGTATTATCTCATGTTATATTTTATTCTAACAAACACGAGAAAATCCAAACAGACCAGAATCAGAATATTTTGAAATTCTTCAGATTTACTTGAATAAATAATGGCAATGGCTCATACTCAACATTAAAGAGCTCTACACCTGCACAGATTCTTCCTTTATCCATTCTCCACCTCTCCATCAGCTTTAATGACATTCAACCAAAACGGCACTGAACACTGCTGTGGATTATGTGGAAGAAGCAATTACAATCTAAAATCATCCAAACTAAACAGTCACACATTTACAAAAATAAACTGCAAAGCTAAGTTTTTTTAAAGTGGACCTTAAATAGACAACAAACAAAAATAGTCACAACTTTAGAAAACATGACAAATATCACGGAGAATCTTTGTATTTTACCTGAGTAGTGCTGAACCAGCTGCTGCAGTGTTTCAAACTGAGCCCTGGTGGTGATGTAGTAGCCGCCGCTGTCTAGCTTGCGGATCTTATAATGCTTGACGTGGTCGCCTTTGAGATCATCCCAGTCCCGTATGGATAAGGAGAAGGCACCTGGGGAAGACAGACCAGGAGGTTCGAATCACTGAACACCAAGTTCCCATCCCAAGTTCGACACTTCAGTACTCACTTCTACCCATCCAGTTCTGCTGCTATTCAAAAAGCAGAGGCTATCACACTACAGTAGCTCACAAAAGTCTTATGGGAAATATGAGAGCTTAGAAAATACTCCATGCGTTCTACTTGTAATTACACCATCAGGCAGCTGTGAACACTTCTTACTCCTAAGTAGTAAATCTGTCATGGCATAAACACGCACACTTACAGGTCGATGTGTTTCAGTGTGTCTGTGTTTTTTTTTTTACCCTTTGTGGTTTCACTTTCTCGGATGAGATAGGTGCCTCGAGGGTTGCCAGTAGACAGTAGCTGCCTCTCTGCATCCTTACGGCCCAGTTTACCAAAGTACCAGCTGGAAATATAGGAAAAGAAGTCAAACACAGACACACTGCAGTCACTTCCCCTTGTGCTTTATTTTTCCTTGTGTTCAAGTCATGCATAAGGTCACATCATAGTACTACTATTTCCTGGGGTATTGCCAAAAATGGCTCTGACAAGGGATCAGAAAATCTCGGACAGTATCGTGGAGCTTTTTAGTCTGATGATGCTAAAAGACTCTGTTTAGATAAGCGTAATTCTCAAGAGGCCGTTCATTTGTCCAACACTGTTATGCACATCCTGATTTTGCCAAGTGCCAGTCGTCCCGAGGCCAAAATGAGTATGATAGCACTGGAACACAGGGTTTGTGATGTCATCACTGAGAGCCCCGCTGCCAGCTGACCTTTAAACATTATATAACACGATGAAAAGTGATGATGAGATGGTCAACACTGATATTATGGATGGAGGGCAACACTGACAATCTACATTCCTACATTACAAACATATTGGTTTTGGGTAGCACAACATGAGAGCGATCATTTGGAAAACGTTTCATGCTCAACACTACCCAGCAGTTGCCTCTGCTCCCCTCACAGACTTCTGAGTTAATTATTACTGCCCTTTCAACTGATGGATGCACTACAACCCTAAGCTCCATCAATAACAGTATCAATTACTGCTTTGTTAGCTAAATTTAGCTACATTTTTAATAGAAAAAAATACACTGCTCAAAAATCTTAAGGGAACACCTGATCATCACAGTATAAATTAGTCAGTTAAATTTTAGGGATATCAATCTGTTCAGCTAGGAGGCATAAACTATTGTGAGTGCATTCCACATGCTGTGGTGCAAATGAAAATAACAACAGGTACAGTATAAAATCAACAACAAGACTGTCACGGTCCTGGGTCGGTGACCCAGTGGTTTTATATTTTTGAATTATTATATAGTTTCTGAATTCATGATTTGTCACTGCTAGTCCCCTAGTTTCTGTCTCAGTATTTTTAGCTCCCTAGTTATTTAGTATTTCCTGATTTCTAGTTTTCAGGTTTTGTTATGTGCCTTCCCTGTGTTCCGTGTTGTGTCTACTCTGTGCCTTCCTGTCCCACATTTCAGGTCTCTATGTTCTCTGTGTCTCCCCAGTCATTCTGTTAAGCTTACGTGTCTTGAGTTCAGCCTGTGTGTTTCCTGTTTTACTTTGATATGCCTGGTCCTTTGTCTGTGTAGTCTGCTTTACTTCCTGTGTCTCGTTATGTCAGATTAATCCCAGCCGTGTTTCCCTCCTGTTGCGCATTCCTGCCTCGTTACCTGGTGTGTATATAGTGTGTGCTTCCCTTTGTTCAGTATTGAATCTTCTGCATTTTCTCCTGTGTGTTTTCATCCTCTGTGTTTCCTTTGGATTACCTCTGCTCTTTGTCCTCACGTTTCCAGGTTTTCTAGTTTCTAGTTTCAGGATTGTGTTATGTTATGCTTAGTTTTCCCCAGTTTAGGTTTGGGTTAGTTTTCTCTGTTCCACCTGTTTGTTGTTTTGTTCAACCATCAATAAAGGCTTTTGTTATCATCCACCTTCGTCTCCGTTTGCCTCCACTTGGGTCCTCAGCCTCATTCCTTCCATGCCGTCTGTCCTGGCAGACGTGACAAAGACAACCTCCAACAAGAGACCGTTGTTCTCTCCTTGTCCCCCTGACTCATTTTTCTCTAGTTTTTTGTTTTCAATTGGAGCCTTGTCACTACTGGTACCATGAGACGGTACCTATAGTCCATTCAAGTTGAGAAAGTAATCTACCGCTTCTAGAAAGGAACATATGGTTTGCTGTGTCTCCCAATGCAGTCTCACAAGTGTGCAGGAGTAGCAAGAGACATGAGAAGAGCTGGGCAGGGATGTATACATGCACTAACCCTGAAGCTGGACCAGTATGTGCTTTTTTGTATGAGCAGGAACAGGAGCATCACTACCAGAGCCCTAGTGATCTACTTGTGCATGTTTCTCAGCAACATGTCAGAATCAGACATCATGAGGTAGATATGAGTGTCTAACATCCTTTACCAGGCCCTGTGCTGACAGACCAGTGCCATATAGTTTGAATGGCATTCGCCAGAGAACACCAGAACTGGCAGGTCTGCCACTGGTGCTTCATTCTCTTGTCCTATGCGAGTTCTTGTTAGCTTACCACTGTAGGAAAATGCTTCTCTACGAAGCTAAATGCACAAGAATAATATAATTCTTCACAGTGAATTGACTGAATCTTGATTCAGAAAAAAATCAGTCTGGAAGATTACAATAATCCATCCATTTGATGTCTGAATTAAACACAATGCTCTTTATAGTGTCACATAAATGTTGTTTTATAAGGCCAGTAGAAAAGCTTGCCTTGGGTGTAAAGTATAAACTGTTCCTCTCTCCTGAACTTCCTTTCTCAGAAGGTTAACTGCACACGTGCGGGTGTCAGTCTGAAGCTTCACATTCACTTTGATCAGTGGGCCTTGATCAGTGGTCATGAGAATTTGCATAATTATGATGAAGGTGACCTCCCAGCCCATTGTTCCTTCAGTGGGCTGGTTTCAGTCATTATGCAAATATACTGTTTATAAGATTGGGGAAACCTGCAGTCAGCTGAGACTGAAGAAGTCACTTGGATGAGTGACGAAACGTTTCTCCCACTGAAATTGCTACGTCCAGATGAACAGAATCAACTTTTTTGAGGATTTACAACCTGGATGATTGAGAATGCATCAAGACGTTCACATTCACTAATTTCAAACTAGCGGGCATGAACAAGTGCACGCACACACACACATTTGCTACTTACTCTTCAGCCTGGATAGAGTCTACTGGAGCCACATAATTACTGGGAATGTAGCCGCTGCCACCGGTAGTGAGGGAGCGAGCATCCCACCAGTCCCCTTCACTGAAAGACAAAAAGAGGAATAGGATATATGAGTTTAAAATTAAGAACCAGCTAAAAGAAATGCACGTTATCAAAGAATAGCTCAACGAGTTCAGGAGAGCATATTTTAGTCGCTGAAGTAAGAACGTAATCATGATATGATAAAAAATATTATTTTGTTAAAGTGTATATTATTATTTTCTTAATTAAAAAAAAAAAAATTATCAAAAAACTCATTATAAAAAAAAATGAAGCTGCTCCTGATGTTTCCAAACAAGAAATGGAAGAAACTGAGATTCTGCGTTCCACCAATCCTCACGAGAAGGCAGCAGCAAGGAGAATTTCATGGTTTAAATCAGGAGTTCTAGTTAAAGCACCATATCTGGCAGAGAAATAACTTCACAGAGGCTGAGGTGAAATAGTACTATACTAGTAATTATATTATATTATAATAGTATATTCAACCAGTCTGCATTTTGAGCTACGAGTACACTTGTTGCCAAATGCAGTCATCTGATTGGTCAGTTCTGTTTATTCAGATCTGAAAAAATCTGAAAACTTGAGCTTGACTCAAAAAATGAATCCATCAAATTACAGAGTGTTCTATAATGTTCTACTAAAAATAATCTCCAAGGATACGCACTATTTCCTCCAGTCCTCTGAAATGTTTGCTGAAAAACTACTACTGGCCTTCAGTTTCTTAATTAATAATAAGCAATCAATTGTAATCAAAAAATAATTAAAGTTCTAAAACAGACGTCTTGATATCGAGACTATAATGTCAAAAAGGAATTTGACATTAATAACGTCCTGCACTATAGTTTCATAAGTAGCTAAAGCAATATTTTTGACCCATATTAAAAATATTAAAGACAAAGTATGTTGATCACAAAACACTGAGAGGTGGAATCACACCAGTAGTTTAAAGTTTCAAATTGGATTTGCCAACAAAAATAAAAACGTACTGTAGTATCTAACAATGTACCCTTCCTCCCTCCATCTCTGTGCTTCAACAGTGCCTCACTGACATGCTGTACCACTCTGTACTTATTACTATCATGTCCTTTACACACTGGGAAGGAATGGCTTTAGATGTGTGTGAGTTTATCTGTGCGTGAGAGAGACGGTTATAAGACAGAGAAAGAGACAGAGAGAGGGGAGTGGAGGAAAGGGGAGGAGCGCAGAGGCGTTGCTGAGCCTTCATTTATTCTGAATAAAGCCATGATGGGGATTGCCTGGGGACGACATCCCAGGCAGAAACAGGCACGCTTCCCTTTGTTCAGAGGGGATCCCTTGGGGAGGGAGGGAGAGAGGCATACATGAAGTCTCAACAATAAACCTTCTGAGGGTAAAAAATATGCAGCAGTAAGAGGATGTGTTTTTCTTTGTAATGTCGATATGTGTGTTTGCATGGAACCGGGGAGTCATAAACAGACGGGGTGGGGTGGGCCCCAGTCTGTCCCGCTGCCTCTTTTGTCTCCAGAAACAAACCCTTTAAACCAACTCTGCACCACCACAAAAAGACTGAAAACAACAACAAGAGTAAACAAGGAACCTCCCTCCTGTCTCCAAATGGATTCAAATCCTCTTTCCCTGTGGTGACTGCTGATGAGAGTATAATTAAATACAGCACTGTGTCGACTGAGACGAGTGGTACAAACGGCCATTCACACCACAACACGTTTATTCATAGCCTGTGGTCGGATCAGAACAATTCAAGTTGAATTTACTAATAGTGTAGTCGTGTAGGATTCTATTAAAACTGAAGTTTTTTCTTTATTATGTCTGATGAAGCTACACAATAACACGCTCAAAGTGGTTTATAAAAAAACTGAGCTGAAGGGAGTGGCTTCTAAACATTCAGGGATGTTTCCTTTAGGATGCCATCATATAACACAAAGTAGACACATTGCCTTCTGTCAGCTGAGACTCTCCCAGAACTAGTTTGTTGCCCGGGCGGGGGCATCTGTCAGTCACTGCCAGCTCTTACAGGCTGGAGCAGACGAAGGCTTTAGGCTCTTTTACTGCCTTTCTCCACCAGGGGTCAGTGTGGGCAGCTGGAAGGAGGCCTGACCATACTTGAGGTGGTGGGGAGGAAGACAGACAGAAAGGAGGAAGAGGAGGGAGGTTAGGGCTTCAATGACACTATTTTCCTGCTCTGGCTGGAGCCCAGGAAAGGCCGAGGTGTGTTGTGGAATGTGCAAGACAGCGGCTAAGTGGGTGTGGTGAGAAAGAAGGCTAACCTTGTTGTGCCAAAGACTGATACGATAAGGCAGTCATGTATGGACAAGAGGCTGAAAATGAAAAGAAGAAAACTCACATGGGAACTGCATTACCTTCTAACAATAGAGGTTTGTGCTTGTTTATAATATAGTATCAGTAAGACCATCAATACAAACATCCATGTTACTACAACTAGGAGTACTGAGACTCACTTCTACTAGGAATCATGGGGAATTTGTGAACTTTTTTCCCATTTTGACCTAAATTTAGTCTCTAAGGTACATATAGATTGCTCCACACTTAGAATTTTCTTTGAAAACAAAAAGGTAAATGTGTGCAGTTCCCACATTGTTTCTAACAAACTACTTCAAGCTGCTGCCCAATTAATTTGACAACCCGTATTAGCATGTTGATTTTTATTTATATTTATCCATCTTAAAGGACAATGGAAATCAAGATTGATTTGCTATTAAATTGTTCTTGTCAGCTTGGTTAGCTAACTACTAAAAGCTGAAAACTTAGTGCTCCACCCTCTTATCTAAATATGGTCACTCCAAAACCAATGGGTCACAATCACTATTTATATACATTGATTTCAGTCAGGGAAAGCAAGGTAGCACTACTTGCCCAGCGAAATCAAAATTAAATATCAATTTCAAAGCGAAAGATTTCTTTCCCTTTGCATCTCAAACAGCACTCTGCATCACAGCCTCTCTCATCTCTCACCATCCCTTAAAAATTACTGCCATACTGTTGTCTCTGGAAGCAGCCTTAACGCTGAATGACTACGAGTCCAGTGAAATCTGAAGTGTCTCTCATTTCCGCTGGTGTATCTGTCCTGACTTAAGCTTGTCACACTGTGAAGCCAGCAGCTTTTTCTGGTGTCTATGTGTGAGCATTGTGGATAAACCTCTGGCATTTGACAAGAAACTGATAAGAGACAAGAGACCAGCGTGCTAGACAAGCTGCTGCTGGCTCTGCTTTCACTGCTCTGAGATCAGTTACCATCTGTGCCTACCGTTAGCAAGTAAATAAGCTTCTGTGATTTCTCATCTTTACATATAAGTTTAATCTTATTAGCCTTATCAGGAAAACTGAAGTCAATATCAGTGTTATACACTATACTATACAGTGTTCATTGTGTGTGTGCATGTGCTTAGAAATCACAGAACTAACAGTGACACTTACAGCCTACTGTTTAATTCTGAAACTATATGGGTCCCCTCTGCAGTGTTATTCTGCACATGTACTGAGCAACCTTATTACAATGAAATGTGAAGGAGAACAGGGTCAGAGCGCAGTCCCAGCAGTGTTCATGCTCTCCTCAAATGTCAGTGCACTGCTACAGGAACTCAAACAAACAGAGGCAGGCTGAGAAGCTGCCGGACGCAAACACAAAGACAATGAAAACCATCAAGGATAGTTAAAGAGCTGGCAGATGATTGTGCCTCTCTTCTCGTTCAGTCACACACACACACACACACAAACACACACAGAGACACACGGTGAAGGGAAGAACAACATAAAGTAAGGGAAAAATGGTGAA